>UCOL01000105.1:0-111271 GCA_900474335.1 Ormyrus nitidulus
CCCCCCCCTCCCCCCCCCCCCCCCCCACGCCTATCAACTTGCGAAGGCAGCCCTCGAGAAAAAAGAGAGAGAGAGAGAGCGGAAGGAAGGAAGGAAGCGAGGGGCGACGTCGCAGGAGATCCTCGAACGGTTTTCAAATTCAGTTCTAAGTGATTGAATTAATTAAATGTAAATTAAACGAGTAGCGGCGCAAGCGCGGAACTTGGTAATTAATGCAGAGAAGAAGTAAGGCCGCGCGCGCGAGAGAGAGAGAGAGAGGGAGGAGCTTGCGCCGCGAGGACAACGGCAACTCGGTTTTCGTGCGGCGGCGGCGGCGGCGGCGGCGGCGTCAACTTCGCCCGTGAAAATGTATATATAGAAAGGCAAAGAAGAAGGGCTCAAGACGGTTACGGTAATCCGCATCGTTTCGCGCCGCGCGGCTCCGACTTTTAAAACTAACCGCTGAATATAGCCTCGGCGCAGCGCGACACACTTTCGCCGATTGACAAAGCGAGAAAGTGGCTTTTATAAAGGCGCGATAATCCGACCGGCGGGCGGAGGGAGGGCCGTAACTTTTTGGCGAGGAGAGCTTTTAAATGGACGCTCGACACTCGAGAATTGATGCGAAAACTTGCCGGACCCCGACGAGAGAACTTATATAATATAAGCCCCCGAGTACCGAGATTATATACGTTTTTCTACGGGAAATTTTGAGTACCGTTCGAGGGCTCCGGAGGTTTGTTTCATACCGAGTCTTGAGCTACGAAATTGAATGCGAGAGAGGCAAATATAAAGGATGGAGCCGCGGACCAACTTCTCTTATACTTATTCGGGCTTCAATTTTTTAAAAGTTGTGAATTTCGGAGGCCGCGTATATACGTCCTTGCAAATAATATTCCCTTTTTTAAGTAAATATGAAGGTTCAGACGAATGAATAAACAAATTGCAATCCAAAAATACGATGTTTTTGCATATAAATCAGAAAATTATTTGGATACAACAGTTTTTCTTTATAAAGTTTCTCGGAGACAAATTTTAATCTAATAATTTATGGACAGTCAAATTTATTATTTTTTGTGGAAAGAATAAAAAAAAAAAATAACTTTACGCATATCTTTTAGGTAATATTGATTCTACCGAAAATAAGTTTTCCAGAAAAGGGTAACCTTATTTTAAACGGAGAGAAAACTTGCGTACCGCCAAATTTATTTAATTTAATACTATTCAAAAGCCCACTTACGGAAATCAAATTCCGTGCACGTACGAAAGTGATTTAGCGAATATTACTGCCTATTCTTTTTGAAAATAGGGCACATTGCTGTATAATGTAATGGAGTGTACGATTCATAAAATTTTTCAAAACATTTAGTAAAATCTACTTGACAAGTGCGTTAAATTAAAACGTCTGGCTATTTTATTCTTATATAAAGCTACTCTTTATATCGACACAGCGGGCCATGGTATCGTAACTTAATTAAACGTAAAATTAGAGAGTTCACATTCAATTTTCATATTAAATTCGATACGTTTCTGGAATCAAAATCCGTAAATGAATTTCCTTTCCGCGCTGTTCTATATATGAACCCCCTAAAAATCATATTGAAACTAATTGATTTTTGTAGAAGAAACTTTGCTATGTTCTCCCTATTTCAATCTCAATCAAAACAGGAAAAGACGTAATTGGGAAAAATCAAAATAAAACTCAAATTTTCTATACCAAAATCCACTAGTAAGTTATTTACTTTTTATTTTAAATTATTATTTATTTAAAAAAGACTTTTTAAGTGATGCTTGAGATTTTAGATCAAATTTACATCAGTTGAACCTCTTAAAAGTCAATTAAGCTTACCGACGAAAAATATATTTAAATTGGAAACTAATATTATGCAAAACTATTTAAAGAACTTCAAAACTGTTTTTGAAGTCTGCCTTTTCGCTTCGTAATGAAGTTATGATTTAAAATTTAAAACATCCATGAAAAGGCAAACGAATTTTTTGTAACGAAAAATGGATATATTCTTTTGTGCTACAGGATCGCTAAAAAATTGACTTTTCGAAATAGATTTCGTGGAATTAGCAATTGTGCAAAAAAAATTATTTACGGCCAAAAATTGCTTTGGCAATAGTGTACAATGAAATAAAAGGAATTTATCAAAACTTTAAAATAGAACGGAAAATAAAAAAATATCTACATACTGAACTTTGATAAGTATAAATAAGTATAGATAAATATCATCAGAAAAGCTAAAATTTTAAAATTGATAATATTACCTTTTAGTTTATTGTATCTTATGTTGATTATTATGAAAAAGATTATTATGATAAAAATTTTGAAATAAAATTTGTATAACCAACAAAATCCTATTATACTAATTACAAAATGTATTGCATCTTCTATTTAATTGTAATTTTTTTTTTTATTTAGTTATTTAATGTTATGTTCCTTTCGGGTATTAGCGACAGAATTAACTATAGTCAATTAGGTTTGAAACTCGTATTTTTATTATTATTTATATTAATGCTTTACATGGTGATATGCGTTTTACATGAATTACACTGTAAAATAAAAAATTCTTTAAATATGTAAAAATCCTTTATACGCTATATTGTTTTTTCAAATTCCCGCTTTGTCAACAGCTTTACCAATCAAATAATCCCAAGATCATCAATACCAACCTTTGAAAAATGAACAAACGCACGTGTTCGTTGTTTGTATTTTGAGGTTATACTCGAAAGAGCATGAAAGTTCAATCGGTCAGTGCATTTTATGTCAACAGAATTTTAAAATAGTTTATATAAATAGAATAATAAATCCAGTAATACAAGATGGGTCGTAATAAAAAGGTATAGTATTTTACTATAAAATTTTAGTTTAATATTCTAAAAAAAACATTTATTTCAAAAATATATTTCAAATATAGGGAAGATGTGTAAAGAAAAATCAGCACATGGACACAGCAGAAAAAGAAGAAATTGTCAATGCCCCTCATACGTTTGTTATTCATAGAGGATTGCCTGGAGAACATGTTGTTGAATTAACAAAAGATTTTCGTAAAGTTATGGAACCTTTTACTGCAAGTGATTTAAAAGAACGTAAAAAAAATACAATCAAAGATTTTGTTTCTGTTGCTGGAGTTTTTCACGTTTCACATTTAGTCATATTTACAAAAACTGAGCTTGGAATGTATCTTAAACTCTGCAGGTATGTTTACTAGCAATAATAATTTTGTGACTAATTTTTTATTGATAATAATTGAATTTTACAGATTACCAAGGGGTCCAACACTGACTTTTAAAATTGAAAATTTTGCCTTGGCACGTGATGTGGTTTCAACAATGAAAAAGCAACTTGTTTTTAGCGAAGCTTTTAAACATTCCCCATTAATTATTTTAAATAGATTTAGTGGTGAAGGAATGCAATTTAAATTAATGGCTTCAATGTTTCAAAATATGTTTCCAACAATTAATTTAGCTACAATAAATTTAAGCAATCTTCGTCGTTGTGTTTGTTTAAATTACAATCCAGATTCAAAATTAATAGATTTTCGACATTACGCTATCAAAGTTGTACCTGTTGGTTTATCAAGAGGTGTTAAAAAATTAGTTCAAGCAAAAATTCCAAATTTATCACGTTGTCAAGACTTTTCTGATTTTATGACACAGCCGACATTATCTGAGAGTGAAGCTGAAGATGATCCAGCAAGTCATGTTACACTACCACAAAAGTTATCTTCTAGAGGAAATCATGAAAAAGGAACAAGTGCTATCAGATTGTATGAGCTTGGACCCAGATTAACACTACAGGTAAAATTTACCATAATTTTTTTATGTTTATATTGAATTTATAAATTGTTATTACTGAGAGAATACTTTATCAACATTTTATAAACTTTTACTACAACTTCAAATTCTTCTACAGTTAATAAAAGTTGAAGATGGACTTATGGAAGGAGAAGTACTTTATCATGAACTTGTTAGTAAAACTGAAGAAGAAAAACTGCTAATACAGAAAAAACGAGAAAAGAAGAAAAAATTAAAGGAAAAAAGGAAAAAGGTTCAAGAGGAAAATAAAAATAAAAAGGAGGACAAGAAAAGAGAGCTTAAAGAAAAGTCAATGAAAGGTATAAAGAAAAAGACAGAGAATGAAGAACTAATGAAAAAGATAGCTAAAGAATCATATAAAGCAAATGAACCGGAAGAAGATGATGATGCACAGTATTACAGAGATGAAGTTGGTGAAGAGCCAGATAAAGGTAAAAATAAAAACTTTTAAAATGTTAATGATAAAATAGTTTTCTTTAAAACGTATTTTTTATTTTCTATTTTTTCAGACCTTTTCCAAGGAAGAGTTCCCAATAAAAGGCCTAATGCTTATTTACCAAGATATAAAACTAAAAAAATGAAATTAAGTTCTGAAAAACCAAAACAGAAACAAAGGGAATTTAAAACTGGAATGAAAAAAAAAGAAAAATAGAATAATTTATTTCACTTATTTTACTAACAGACTTGTAAATATTTAAATGATAGATTATGTAAACAAAATCTTTATGCATAAATGCATAATGTGATATAATAATTGTTTTCAATAAAAATTTCTGTATAAAATCAAAATACACTTTTATTCTCATTAATCCAATCACTTTAAAAAAACTCGAAAAATAAAATATTAAAGTACATATATTTTGATTTGGTTTTTAAATGTACGTTTAAAGAACTACTGTAGGGGGAGGCAGAGAGGCTGATATATGAATGAATTCGGCGCGCGATACATAACCTTCGGCTTCGTACGTGCGTGCTTTACTTGCCGTTTAGTGAAATGTGTGTTTGTAAATAAATTTTATATTAAAATCAAAGTTAATAATTAAGTGAATGTGCCTAAAATATAATTGTTAAACATGGCTGATGGAAATAATGCTCAAATCATCGTAAGTATAGAAATATTCGGCGTAAACAATGTTTAACCTCAACGCTCTTAACCGGCTTTAAAAGTTTTTCAATTTAAAAATGATAAATTTATAAGTGTACATGCTCAAACTTTAATAATCTAAATTTTATTACCTTAATAATCTACTAGATAGTTGAATAATTAATATGTTTATATAAAATGTACAAGTAATCACAATTGTCAATTGCCTAAATTACGTTTTTTATTATGATACTAATTAACTCTAAATTGTTAATAAATTTTAGGCAATTCCAGATGATCTTTGCAGAAAAGCAGGTACTGCTGCAACTTGGGTCGGACCCAATAAACTTTCTCTTTTTGCATACAAACATGTCAACGTACGCTCAAAAGGTAATATATATTGCGATGCTTTAAGCTATATATAGGAATTATATTATTTTACTTATTAAAAACAAATACTTTAGATACGCCAAGCAGTTTTGCTCCTTGTGAAGCAAAAGTTCATTTTCTTAGACCAGAAGTAATTTTATTTTCACCTTCTCTTCGTAAATTAGTCAATGAAAGTAATGGTGTATTTTTGACTATTCAAAAACTAAAAAATGCTGCAGCTGCAAGCGATGCCAGACCAGAAATGTTGAAGTACAGTAAACAGTATCGATCTATTTTAAGAGCTTGCGTTGAAGAATTACAAGATCAAGCAGAGAAACAAAGTACAGAAGACAAAAAGTCACTGTATGAAAATTTTCAAACTATATTCTACAATGTTGAATGTGTCTGGCATTTAACAGAAATCCTTTATGTAGATGTAATTCCAGGTAAAAATTTTTGGTAATTTTATGTTTAAAATTATAATTTAAAAGTATATTTCTTTATTTTGCTTAACTATTATTTGTTCATTGTAGGAGATGTAGTATTACCGCAACTCTTAGAATGGGTCAGATTTCACTTTCCATCAAGAGAAATTATGGCAATGAAAATTTTAGCTAAAAAACAAATTGGTGCTGATCTTGAAAATGCTGATTATTGGAATGCTGTAATGGGTTGTGCCTTACATGGAAAACTAGATGTTGTTAGAGCTCTTCTAACATTGCACAGTAAAGCAGATCATTCAGCTTTCATAGCAGCTGAAAATGCACTAAGAAATATGCCTATATACAATGTATATGGTGGATACTCTGTCAAAGAATTCACAATAAGGCGTAAACAATGGCAGATGAGCTTATCTCAGAGTATTGATAGCAAAGCCTTTGGAGTAGAACCAAATCTAGAATCACTCATGAGGGTAAGTTTGATTTTTTTAAATTTTTCTTATAGTTTCAATTATAAGTTAATTTTTTATTTATATTATCAGCTTTTAATTGGAAATGAATGTTGGGAATTTGCAAAATACACTGAAGCCTGGTATGAATTGTTGGCTGCAAAATTATTTTATGCTGCACCTTGTTGTAAACAACCAGAATTAGCACGACATGCAAATAGCATTGCAGTTAAATGGCAATCAAATAGACAATCATCATTGTTAATTTTGGATAATATTATTCTTGCTTTAATGGAAAGTGACTTGCATCAAGTCATTAAAGAGATTCAATACATGAATGATAATGGCTGGTTTGCTGCACATTTAACAGATTTACTATTTCATTGTGGGCGATTAAATATTATGGATAAAAATCAAGTTAAGTAAGTTTATGAGAACAAATTATGTTAGATTAATAACGTTGTATAATCTTTGGGTTGGTTGATTTAAAACTTTTTTATTTTTAGCGTGACCGATTTACTACACGAGTCCTTGATATTAGATTATGGAAGCACATTGATGGGTCATCATTCATTATGGCAATGTGGAGCAAGCTATTTAGAGCACTGTCCTGAACAAGGTCTAGGAAGACTTGAAACACTTTTGCAAACAGTTCCCTTAGGTAGTGAAGCTAGAGTACACAAAATTATCAGTATTGCAAAATCAAATAACATGTATCACGTTGGTAAGTGCTTTTATACTTTCAATTTCAATTGAAAATTAGCAAAAAATTTTTTAGTTAAAAATAGAATTTTTTAGTTTTCAGTATATGTAGAATTCAAGGACTAAAATGCATAAAACAAGGTCGCCTAGGAAATGCACTTGCTTGGGCATTAAAAGCTCAGGATTGCATGTTCGCTTCCCACATTGCCGATAGATTTCTTAAACATTATATAGAGCACGCGACGATCCAATGCAGAGATTTGCTTGAAAACTTAGGAAGTTGTATGCTTGCTAGCGAAAGACTAACATTTCTCGGTAAGTTGAATGTAACAGAAATTATTTTTCTGAAATTCAAAAAATTAACAATAAACATATTTTTACTTGTAAAAAGATTTACGTTTATAATTTACAAAATTTCGTTATTATTTGAAAATCTAAAATCTATTACAATTAAAATTATTTTTTAATTTCAGGAAAATATTGTGAATTCCATCAAATGTACGGTATAGGCGAATTTAAAGAAGCGGCAAGACTATTGATTTCTCTTGTTGTTTCAAATCTTACCCCAAATTAGTAAGTATTAGTTTTTTCTACTTAATATTACAAAATAATGGTACTAAAGTTTCAATTCTTTGTTTTAGCTTTTGGCCAATACTATTAACGGATGCTATTCCACTTCTCGAAACCGATGACCTTGTATTTTCTTCCGACGACACCTACGAACTCCTACGCGCAATTGAGAACTATGACGACGATAAATTCGCAGATAAGGAACACATCTTTCGGTTAGCGGCAGCAAGAAATCTTGCAAGAGCCTTAATCATCGAAGGCAGTCAGCCTGATTAATAATTAATTGTCTTTATGTTTAAAATAATCTGTAAATATCTTTTCCAAACGAGTTACTAATTTTTAAAAAATATGCAATTGTTTTGTCAAATGAGTGAAATCTTAAAAATGTGTATTTTTATTGAATATATAAATTATTTAAAAACAACTTATATTTTAATATTTATACAATTTAATTTTTTAATTATTTCTATTTTAAATTAATAGAAAAAATAGAAAAAATTAAATATTGTTAATATTTGTAAGTATAAAAAAAAATCATTTTTTGTGATATCTCTCATTGACACCAGATTTAACTTTGTAAGAAAATTGAAAAAGAACTGTGAACTTTTTAATTTTATACTCAATTAAAACAAATACTGCCGTTATCTAACTCGGACGTTGTTAGTAGTACATTTTGCTTCAATCAAATTTTTAAGAATATACCTGTACCATTTAAAAATCCATAAACTTGACAGAATTTTCTAAAATGTGATTTCCTTTTTATTTTCCGGTCATTGAAAACAAATCTATGATACTTAAAAGTTTATAAAAATGCGCAGCAGCGTAGACACCTGATATCGAAGTCAAGGCTTAATATCCACAGCGATTACGCGCCTCTCGGATGTAACGTGATCTAGATATAGGGAAGGAAGGGAATCCGCGACGCTTAATATTCCGATGATTAAGTAGAAAGTCGAAAGTAGCTGTTTGTTCTTCTGCACTTTCTAATATCAGCAGATTATAGTATTCGCGTGCTTGGATAACAGCGATAAGAAAAATTAGGCATTGCGTTAATTCTTACAGGCGAGCTTCCTTTCACGCCGCATTTTATTTTACTTCGAAGCAAACAATACGATTTTCAGCAGGTTGTGTAACAAATCGAACATTATAGATATTCAAACGTGTAAACGTAAAAATTATCTACAAAACTGATTTTGTATTTACATTATATTAGCATTAAGGAAAAATAAAATTTATTTTTTTTTTTTCAATATCCGCCCGAAAATTATTAGTCACTCGGACTGGAATAAAAATTTTAAACTTAAATACGCTTATTGATTACAGAATTTATAAAATCAAAAAGTGAAAATAAATCAGATTAAAAAAAAAAATCCTACAGAATGAATCAGTAAAACTATAGAAGAGCAAAGCCTCTCCTGCAGAGCTGAAAAGCGAAATAAAAAAAAAAAGCGGACGGAAAAGAAAAGAAGTATGTCAGTCAGCTCGGAAAACGCACGGAGTGGATGAACCGCGCGCACGGAGAGTTAATTGATTTCGCGGCCAATCACGCGTGCAACAAACCGCAATACACACCGAGAGCTCCGCTCCGCTCTGAAAGGAAATTCAGTCGCGCAGTTCGTCCGCGCTTTCATTCAAGTTTCCACGCGTCTCTCTGTGTGTTTGCGTGATAAAATACGAAGAAACAAACAAAACGAAGAGAACAGATAATTGATTTACTTGCGTAAGGCCGTTTATTTTGCTTACTTTATTTTTTAATGCCATAATAAGGCGCTAGCTTTTTGCGACATACGATCGACGTATAATTGTAATGGATTTAAAACGCATGATGAATTTATTTATAAACTCATCAATTATTGATTTTAAAAAGCAAAGACTTCGTGCAAGGATATATTTTACGAGTCTGCAAAGTATATTTGAATTGGACTGCACAATAATTATGGTTAAAAATTTGAGAAATGTATAGTTAAATTGAGAAATGTATAGTTAAATTTAATTGAAATTTTTTCTTTATTTTGAAATTCTGTTATCAAGACATTTTTTAAAAAGTTTAACGTTTGACAAATTTTCTCATAAACATAAAGTGCCACGGAGTGGAACAAAGCCTTGCACAATGTACATCCGGAGTCCGGACTTTTCTAATTCACTATCTTACGCGTATAGTTGTCCTATGCACGGACTTAAAAATTTAAGTACTTAATTTTACCTCTATTTCCTGTAATATCTACATAAAGTGAAATTACGTAAATTAACCTTTATATAAAAACGTTTAACTGCATCCGTGACTTTTTGGAAAGTTAAAAAAGTTATTCTTAGTAAAACTTCTTTTATTTATTTATTAGAAAGATCTATTCACTTTATAATAAAATCAAATTTTGACAAAAAAAATACATTTACTTATTGAATTTTTCTCAATATTTTTTTACACAGAATATTCTTCATTCTTGATCACTGTTTATTATATATTAATCAAAAACACTAACTAAGAACTCAAAGTTAAATTAACTGTAACTGCAGCTTTATGTATATACTCAGTAAAAAATACTTCCTAAAAGATGTCCAATGACCACCTAAAAGAGCTCTTTCAGATATTTTTCATGTTAAAGACAGCTTTTGGATGGACATTGGACGTCTTTTTCCTTAGTGGGTACTTAACGATACGAGTTCGGGGACTCAAACGCGGCGGCCCTTTTTGTTGTAAATTCGTACTTTAAAATCTTCATTTAATTTAATTTATTACGAAGTTTTCTACAAAAGTAATTAAAAACTAATAAAACAAAAAATTCATAAAACACTTCTTGACTTATGAATCAGTGAATAAGTTAAACTAAATAAAAAATAAAATAATGGCCTGTATTTTGGCTTAGAAATACTAATGGCGATAATTTAAATTTATTATATACGGAAACCTTAATCTTATATATGATATAAAATAACTCCATTAATAGAAATAAAAAGTATACGTTATAATTAATATTTGCAAACTGGGTAACATTTTTCAAAATTGAAAGTATTATACAATTTCTAAACTAAATTCTGTTTCAAAAAATTTATTGTATCTGATAGTGAAGTTAAAGCACTATAAATTATACCAGAGATTTTTAAACTGAATATAAAAAAACAGTACAAATCACATATAATTTCTAATAAATTGAAATAAAATGCAAAAGAATAATTCAAAATAATTTTCAAGATTTTTAAAATATGAGTTTGAAAAAAATGAATAACCGGTCTTTTATAAAATCGTTAGCAACATTCTAGTAATCAACTTATATCATCATAATCATAATATCTAGTCGCCTGCAGCCTGTTTAATTAATCAGGTGTTTAAAACCCATTATCTAACAATCAAGTTGCAGATGCAGACGAAATCGAACAGCTGATTGACGGTCGCAAACCGTCAGCGACAGTCAACCACCCGCACACCTCCACTGCCTCCAGTCTTCTTTCTCTGTGTTGACGCTCGTCCGTGTGTTTAGTTTTCCTCCTCTCCTCTCCCAGTCAGGGCGAAAAATGGCGGAGAAGTGGTAAAATCGTGAAACGGAGCCGACGACGAGCCGCTAGTCATGCATTTTCCGCGCCGCTCCGAAATGATCGGTGAATGGGATGGCGCGGAGAAAGTCTCAGGCACTCGGTGAAAATTCGCTTTTTCCACAACAAAGAACGAACTAGAAGTTTTCCACATTCGAAGTGTAACTCTCGAGAGTTGAGGTTGAGGTATTGTTTGTGTGTTTTGTAGCGCGTGATTTTTTACTTGTTTTTAAATATTTGTGAAGACCATTGCTTTGTGTCAATTTTCGGAAGTGTTTATATTTTTGATGTGAGTTTAATTTGAATGTTTTCGCAAAGAATGTATGTAAAGTGAAAAGAATTATTTTATTGATTTTTTGTATTAAACGCAATAAATTATTTGCGCGGGCATTTTAGGAGGGTGAATGAAACACCCCTAATTGAATCGTGTGTTCTGCTATTGTTTGTTTTGTTTTTCCAGTGTGTCAAAACTATTTAGTGAATTTTAATTATTTTTAATTTATAAATGTAATGTTTTATTCTTAATTAAAAGTTTTTAAATTTATTATGAAGTATTCATAATAAATTTTAATCATATAATATATGTTTTACATTTTTCTTAGATGCATAAAAATGTCAAAGAAGCCATTTGAATAAAATTTATATAATAATGAATGTTGATAATAAAATTTCTGAAATTATAATTTATTTATTGTTAATTATCTAATTGTATGTACAGTCACAAAGTAAAAACTATTCATGCAGTAAATCAGCATCAACTCTGCAATCAATAATTTCTTATATAATGTTCTAGCTCTTTTAATTCAAATCATGTCAAATCTCTATTTTGCATTTAAAATGTACGTAGTTTTATGTAATGCTTTGATGCATAAGGATCGTCAAACTTTTCAAAGCTGCGTATTCAAGTTTTATTACATAATGATATTACAATAGTTAATCATCCTTATGACTCCTGTGGCAAAATATAAAATTACTTCTCACCATACAATTATAAAAAGAAATTAAATTATAAAATAAATTTTATTGTAGATATAATAAAGTTTATGTTTATTACAGAAATGACTTGGAAAAAAAAGCCATGGGATTATTAAAATTATCACTAAGGAACTTAAAAATATTCGAATACTTTATAATTAATGAAAAATAATGAGCAATTTCATTAAATAATTTTTTAAGTAAGTTAATTTTTTTATTTTTTAAACTTTTGTGTTATAATAATGGAATTATATTCCACAAAAAATAATTCAATTTGAAATTTTGGTGCAAAAAATTATTATGCATTTTCATCTATCTTGAAATAAAAATAATTCATCAAACTTATGCTAAATTTTTTATTATTATTATAAAAATAAAAAGTTAATGCCTGTAAAATTGTTTTTGAATTAAATTTTTCATTTTATATCTGAATTCACATTTTTAGACCCCAAAAACCTCATCATTTAATAAATTGAACTAAATAATTCAAAGCAAACTCTTTTAAACATTTCAGCGCAACCAATTTTCCAACTTCTAAACAATGGAGGACTACACGCCGGTAGACGAAGACTTTCCAGGGCGTCTGCTGCATCAGGCAGCCCTCTGGGATAACGCGGAACTTCTCGAGGATCTTCTGCGAGGGGATCACGCGCAGTACATCGACAGTCAGGACTCCTGGGGGCGCACAGCTTTGCACGCTGCTGCCATCACCGAAAACTCGCGGTGTCTCGAGGTTCTTTTACGAGCCGGTGCCAATGCCAGCTTACCCTGCGGACCCCGCGGACATTTTCGAATACCGCTTCACATTTGCGCCGAACATGGACACGCGTCCAACATTGAAAAGCTTCTGGAGTACAGTTGTAACTTGACGGTGACCGATGCTAATGGAATGACGGCGTCCGCCCTGTGCGAGAAGAACGAAAATTCAAAGTGTTGCGAAATTTTGAAAGCAGCAGCTGAGAGGTAAGACTTTAAAATGAATTTGCTAAAACTTAAAATCGCGTCTAATAAAGTCCTTTAAACGGAAAATTTAATTCTTGATAAAGTTACTGTCTATCCTTTCAATCAAAAACAGAAAATTCAGCGCGAACTACTAAAAATGTTCACAGATACGAAAAGGCACGTCTAGACACCCATGCAGCCCTGCGCGTAGCGTGCATGCAGGGCGACTGTGCGGCAGCGCGAGCGATCATCCAGGGACAGACGACGGCGGATCTGGAGTACATCGTAAACATGGCACCGAGCGGAGCAAACACGTTACTGTTCATCGCGAGCGAGCAGGGCCAGCGTGACATGGTGAAGCTACTGCTGGACAACGGAGCCGATTGCACGATCCATCCAGTGACCAAATACTGCCCGCTTTACATCGCCTGCTACAACGGCAAGCTTGAGATCGTCGAGATGCTGCTCAAACAGTTTCCTAAACAGGTCCAGTCACTTACCGTTGAGAGGTGGCTACCGATTCACGCTGCTGCTATAAACGATCATTATGCCGTAATTGACCTGCTACTAAAGTTCGAGTACCCGACCAATTTCTATCAGAGGTATTTCGATAAGCAGACATTTTATTATAATTGGCAAGCGAATCATTTGAATACTATGTATTTTATTATGTATTTTTCATTTATTTCTTTAATTCTGCATTTGTTTTATAGTGAAAGTAAAAGTTTCGATTTGCAATGTAAATGTTGAGTGTAGGTAAACAAAGTTCATAAAAGATCTAAAAATAATTCTATGGCTGAAGTAAGACATGCATATGCAAATTTGTTTGTAAAGTAGAAAAGGCGTGAAATATATATGCAGAATCATTGTAAAAAGTTTTTTGTGAAAGTTTAAATTTGTTTAGCAAGTAAAAACATCTGATGAAATACAATTAATTTAAGTTTTATCGCAAAATCGTTTTTTCGAATTCATAGGCACTTTAAAAATATTTAAAAAAGATAAATGTACTAAAATTTAAAGTACTTAAAGAATGCAGAATTTCCAGAATTTATCAAGCTTAATTAATTTTCAGAACTTTCAAACGATCCACTCTTAAGAATTTAAATTTAATTTTAATAGGTTTAAAGATCCAACGGGTGAATTGGAATACGAGATGCCGTTTGACGTGAATACGCAAGACGTGACAGACCAGAACATCCTTTATATTTCAAGTGTTCTGGGCAACATCAAAATCATTGAGCTGCTATTAAATTATAAGGTGAAAGCACGAAATGTAAAAGATGAAGAGCCCGTTGCTGGCTCGCAACCACTACCCGTATCAAAAAGGCGTATATCGAGCGGTATTCAGCGACTCATGTCCAGCCTGAATTTCAGGAGTCGGTCTGGTGAGAAAAAAGACGAGAATCTAATCTGTCCTCTAAACTTGGACCTATATTGTAATAATAATATGGAGACAGCGCTTCATGCAGCTGTGAAAGCTAGGCACACCGATGTCGTTGCAGCACTTTTGCAGGTAAGCATTCAAATATTTAACATCGCTTTTAAACGCATAAAATAAAACCATTTCTTTAATTTTTCTAAATTTAAAATGTTTTAAAATGCTATTTAGGCGGGTGCCAATCCAAATCTTCCTGTCAAAGTAGTGAACGAACAAAACGATTCAGAGACATTGTACACAACAGTGCTTGCGATCGCTTGCCAAAATCGTGACGTCAAGATTGCCGACCTGCTGCTAAAACACGGCGCTGTTGACAACGACTGTGCGGCTCTGAAAATCGCTGCTCGTAACGGGGACGAAATTCTAACCGCTAAGCTGCTCTCGATCAAAGCTCATCCAGACTCTGAATATAAGATTAACAAGAAAGCAATGACCGAAGGCACACAGACATCCTCTCATTTTTCTGCACTATCTAATTTTGGCAGCGTGACATACTCGACTCTGTTTCCCAGTACGCCTACTATGATCAACTGGCACGATCAGCAATGCAGATTATCGCAAATTAGATCGCAGTGGTTGGTTGATGCCGTGTTACATATCAATAAGAAATTAAGTGCCAAGAATAATGATTTGGTACTGTACGCTATTACGAGAATTGATATATCACATAATTCTATTACTTCAGTGCCGTCCACTATTTTCTATCTTCAAAGTCTTAGGTAAGTTGATTTATATTAAAAAGTTCATTATTCTTTTAAATTAAATCGATTCTTACCTCTTCAAGATCTTTCATAAAATGAATTTGTTTTTCTGAAAAATACTTAGATATCTCAATATGGCACAGAACAAAATTGAAGCTTTATCGGCTGAACCCAAAAATCCCAAGGATAAATTATGTCCAGTCCTTGAGGAAATCTACCTTCAAGACAATCGTCTTGAACAACTGCCTGAATTTATTATGAACATGCCATCCTTAGAAATTATGGATGTATCAAATAATAAGCTCCAATGTCTGCCTGAGAATTTATGGCGAGCGCCAAAACTCAAAGAATTAAACGCCTCGTTTAATTTATTACGTGATTTACCTAGCCAAGTATTCCAAAATATTAACAGAAAGGGTCGAGAAGATTCGATGACGAACAGTCCAAGTATAAGGAATTTAGCATCTCAACTTACTTTGTCTAAAGATGAATCCATGGAATTCGATTCATACTTTTCAAAAATTGCCAATGCGCGAGTAGTTGAGATGGAAAGACCATTTGCGTGGACGAAATCAGTTCAGGTAAACTTAAAAATAATGTCTCAATAGTATTTTGTTGAGCAATAATTAAATTAATGATTATTATTTAACGCGCAGGTAACGGAAAAGATATCAGATGAAAATGAGCAGACTGGTAATAAATCTGTATTGGCTTCATTGAATTTAGCCCATAATCTTTTTAACAGTATTCCTGTAGCACTTCCCTGCTTAGCCGTAAGCCTGGTCAGACTGAATATGGCATACAATTCACTTCGATCAATGAGCCATATCACTTCTTATCCTTCAACCTTGAAACAATTGGATTTATCCAACAACCAAATCAGTTGTTGGCCAAGTCTTCCTCAGGTTTGTTCCATTCTACTCCTGAATCTATATTGAATAGAGAAATTGTACTTAAATTATGAATTTCTGTTACAAATTTTACACAGGTTGATGGTGCAGATGAAATGGAACAAGCAAACACTGCATGCTACTGCCCCTCAACAGGAGTTCAATCACCAGTAGTTCCAACGAATCGTCAAACTGCCACCTCTTTACGTGATGTAGTGCTTATGTCAGTTTGTTCTCATCGGCGTCACCTGCGTTTAGAAAACTTGCGAACTTTAGTGTTGGCCAGTAATTTGCTTACAAGAATTCAATTGACGTCAGTTGACGACGGCGAGTCGCCTTATATTATGGACGACGATTCAGATAAAGATTCTAGATCCAGTCATTCAACGCCTAAAATGTATTTATTGTTTCCCAATGTAAGCATGCTGGATGTTAGTAATAATCAGCTTAAGGTGTGTAAAATCATTTGTTTTCAAATTTAACTAAAACCAATTCAGCAGTTTATAATATAACGTAATATTTTATTTAACCATATAGGAAATACCTCCAAATATTTATGAACTCCACAATCTGTCAGTGCTCAATGTTAGCGGTAACAATGACATTACCGAGCTGCCGCCGCAAATGGGTTTACTATCGAGATTGTGGAATTTAAATACTCAAGGTTGTAAGTTGCAAGAACCTTTGAAATCTATGATTGAATCAAAGAAGTACAAAACGATGGATGTTATTGGATATTTAAAATCTGTACTCGAAGATGCAAAACCATATGCTCGAATGAAACTAATGATTGTCGGCATTCAAGGCATAGGTAAAACATAAAATAAAAGCAGCGCTTTTTTTTTAAATAGTACAGTTTCTAAAAAGCTTTAATATTTCAGGAAAAACAAGTTTATTGGAACAGTTACGACAGGAGGGTGATGTGCCCAACAAAAAAAAATCGTCTGATCACTGGGCAAAACGAATGGGTAATAAAAATATAAACTCGAAAACTGCACGGGGCACTACCATATCTACTGTTGGAGTAGATATTGGCGACTGGGTTTACGAAAAAAAAGTTCGAGGACAATCATCTCACGGTCCAGTTTATTTTCGTACTTGGGATTTCGGCGGGCAACGTGAATATTACGTTACACATCAATACTTTTTATCTAAACGTAGTTTGTATCTTGTTCTTTGGCGTATAATCGATGGATTTAAGGTAATTAATTTTTTATATTTTAAAAGTTAATTTTTAAGAAAAACATTTTAATCGTATATATATACATAATCTTTTAGGGTGTTAATGAAATATTCCAATGGCTTGTTAACATTCAGAGTCGAGCACCTAATTCGCCTGTTATAATTGTAGGTACGCATTATGATATTGCGTATGAACAAAGTGAAGCACTTCAGCAATACATTCGAGATAAATTTATCAATGTGGTGGATGCTGAGAAATGTGGTTTACCAAAAGTCATGGAGACAATTGAAATTAGTTGTAAAACAAGACATAATATCAAAATGCTTTGTAATTTAATTTATGATGTGGTATTTAGTTTAAGATCACCTGGATCAAAAGAATTGTTATTGGAGCAAAGAGTACCAGCTAGTTATTTGGCGCTTGAAGATGTTGTAACTCAATTAGGTAAATAACTAATTATTGCATGTATTACTGTTATTATTATTATTATTACTATTATTATAAATTTAAATAATTTTAACGCCTTTAATTGAAAAAACTAATAAAATGTTCTAATAATTTAAATTCATTATTAAAGAACAAATTAATTTACTTAGCACACGAAAGGCGATTATGCGGAGCCGATCCGGTATTAAGAGCCGATCAATACTATTCAGCGGTTAGTATTGAACTGCAGAAAATGCATAGGTCATTCAGAGATCCCGCCGAATTGCATCAGGCCACACTTTTTTTACATGAGAATGGGATTATTTTGCATTATGATGATGCAACTTTAAAGGATTTGTATTTTTTGGATCCTCAGTGGTTGTGCGATATGCTAGCTCATGTAGTTACAATTAGAGAAATTAATCAATTCGCCAGATCAGGAATTATGAAACTAGACGATATACAGCATGTATTTAAATCATCAACAATATCGACTGCGGATACTCAAGGGTGTGTTTTTAAATTAATTTTATGTAAAATAAAGTATTACATCCTTCGCATCCTTCATGTTATTCACAATAACACAAATTCATACTTGTCAGGAGCGCTACCGTGCCCCCCGATTTTGATAATTACCAATATTTTTAATTATTATTGTTTCTTATTTCAGTTATATTGTCAGTTTATTGAACAAATTCGAAGTAGCTTTAACTTGGGATTATCGAACACTACTGATTCCATCTTTATTACCCACGGAAGAAGAATTAATTCGAAGTAATATTAACATAAAAATTCCTGTAAAATCTCGTAGCTGGCATATACGTAATAAAATGATAACTTCGCCAATGGTTTCCTTTAGCCAAACCACAAGTAGCGAAAAATTGATTAATATGGAAAGTGTATTAACTTCAAGACCGCAGACCGATTGTTCGATTACTCGTCTTCTACTTATGTCTTACTTTCCAAGGTAAAATAATAGAGTAAAAAAATAATAAAAGTATATAATATTTTCGATCTAAGTACGAGCTTAGCACTTAATTCAAATTGATTATAATAAAATTTTGTTATTTTTTTTAGTGGTTTCTGGTCTCGACTCATCACTCGTATTCTTGCCGATGACACGATTGTAGAAATTGTTATGTCTTTTTTGACACCTTTCAAAGATTTTGTAGATGACAAAATTTTCACAGCTCTACTGGAAACTCATGCTGAGTGGGTGCTTTGGCAAACAGGTATAGAACTCCGTTACGCTGGAATCACTTTACTGCGTCTAAAGGAAGTAAACTACAGTTTCCGAAATTCCCCGCACGATTATAGGTTTGTCTTTTATTTACTGCTCAATTTTGATTAATAAAATAGTCATTGTAAAAACTAATAACTTAATTTAATACAGGCAGCACAAATTCAAATTGAAACAAGATGGTATTTGGTGTACAGTTGATCTAAAAAATTCGGCTATTCTCGAAATTTGGTTTCCTGTTGACACTTTAGTGATCAAACAACCAATTCCTTCAGATTCTGATGACGACGAGGAACCGATGGGGTATCAAGCGATAGTCGTTGAACCACAACCAGAAAGCATGCCACAATTGCTTGCTTTAATTGTAGATCATATTGATATTCTTTTGGAGGATTGGTATCCAACGCTAGGTACGAGATTCGTGCATACGTCTGAAGGGAAATTATTAGTAACAAGATTAATTCCTTGTCCAAGATGTTTGATTGAGAACGGGGATAACGAAAATGAATCATGCAATGATTCTGAACAATCTTCTGAAGATATACCACGGTTGGTTTTATTGTTAAAACTAAAATAATGTTAATATATTAAAAATATTAATTTTTTTTTTAAAAACATTTTGTAGGATTTTTATGCCTTAGTTTGAATATTTAAAATCATTTAACCTTTATCGTCTATTATTTTGAACTGAAAGTATTAAACAAATGATATAAGTCATCCTCTCAAATTTCACTTTAAATGGGCTTAAGAGATTTTCAATATTTAATATTATTATTTATTGCATAATATTATAAATTATAAAACGAAAATAAACTAAAAAGTATATGATTATCCTGCAGGTATTACATGAACAAGGAACGACAAAGTCAAGATAGTTACAAATCTGACGGCGACAGTGGGGTTGGGTACGATAGTTCTACATCTAGTCGCATGCCATCTTTTGAGGGCCATCCAGATATTTCTAAAAACTATTCTTCCGAGGAAAAGATTGTCTACTCTTGGATGGTAGAGGAATGTATTCTATCTGCATACAGTAACAAATCCATCAACTGTCCGAAACACTCCGAAATATCACTCTCCCTAGTTGCGCCGGACATCATTTTCATGGATTTAGGGGCTAAACATCTTATAAAATCCGATGATATAAAACGAGGAAAGATGCTAGGGCGTGGTGCCTTTGGATTTGTCTTCAAAGTATGTTATTTAATTAAAAAAAAACATTTTACTAATAATAAAATTTATCTAATACTAATATTATTCCTATGTTTACTAAAAGGGTACATGCAAATTACCTGGTAAAAATCAACGAGTTGATGTAGCAATGAAGATGTTGCAACCAGTACCCCCGGGACCAAACTCAAAACAATCAGCAGTACTGGCTTATAAAGCTGCTCAAAGTAAATGGGATAGAGATCCTCTGCAATACGCTTGCAAAGCGTACTGTACGGCTAGACAAGAGTTGAATATTTTATTAACATTAAGGCATCCAAATATTGTGCCTTTAATAGGGATCGTTATTAGTCCTCTAGCTCTAGTTTTAGATTTGGCTCCCGAAGGAGCACTTAATAATGCCCTAAAAAACTATCGCAGGTCTGGAGCAATACTTGATCCGTATACTTTGCAAGCTATTATTCTGCAAGTTGCTAAAGCAGTTGAATACCTACACCAACAACATGTCATATACAGGTACAATTTAATAAATCAAACTCTTAAAAAAGAAATTTGGAAAATCGTTGATTAAATTTACAATAAAAAAATTTATTACACAGGGATTTAAAATCAGAAAACGTTCTAGTCTGGCAAATGCCTCAACCTTTCCAGGACGCCCACCACGAACGTTTAGTTCATGTGAAAGTTGCAGATTACGGCATTTCGCGGTTAACTTTGCCATCTGGTGCTAAGGGTTTCGGTGGTACCGAAGGTTTCATGGCTCCTGAAATAATTAAGTACAATGGCGAGGAAGAATACACAGAAAAAGTTGATTCTTTCTCATTTGGCATGTTCGTCTATGAGCTCATTACTTTGAGACAACCTTTTGAAGGTCACGAGGCTGTGAAAGAATGCATCCTTGAAGGAGGCAGACCTCCCCTAAGGTAACGTGAAACATTACACCCTTGCTACGCTTTAGATCTAATGGTGATATGTTGGGCTCAAAACCCAAAAGATAGACCCACAGCTAGTCAAATCGTTTCAATCGCTTCAGCACCGGAATTTACGCACCTCATCGACGTAACGTTGTTGACTGAGAGAACCCATGTAATAAATAATTTAATTAATTTCTAATTATTTTATTAAACCAAATCAAGTAATAAAAGTTATATTTTCTAAATTTTAGATGACTGCCATCACAATGATGAATCGTCAAATTGATGAAAATATCACGGGCAATGAGATTTGGCTCGGTCACAAAAATGGAGAAGTTGATATGCTTTTAGGAACCCAAAAGGGCTGGCTGCAACACGTGCGGATTGATACACCAGTAGTGCCTTTTGCCATGTGTACTGTTGATGGTTACATTTGGATAGGCGATGACACGGGTCAGTTACATATTTATCTCGGAACTAACTTCGGTTGCGTTGGAAATTTCCGTTTAGAACCAGATCGTAACAAGGTAATTGTATAGAATTATTTAAAATACATAATGTAAATCAAGCTAATAGAGTAAATGTTATTTTAATTTAAACATTCTTTTAGGAATCAAAAATTGTTTCACTCGTCTATTTGGAACAACTTAAGTATTTCGCAGTCGCTTTGCATAGTGGAAAAGTTTTGTTGGTTGCAAACACTTTCACGCAGTTGCGAAAAGTTGATGTTGTCGAACCCTCATCAGATAATATTAAAACTTACTCCCTTGCAGCCGTTCCTAGAAAAAGACGAATTATTGAGCTATGGGCAGGTCGCAGCTTTGGATGTATAACGGTATATACTTTAAAAGACAACAATTTGATCGAAACTCAGGTAAATTATTATTGCATCAACTTCTTTAATATTTTTCAAAGTTAAGTCGTATTGTTTAAATTAAAATTTTAAAATAATTGAGCAATAAAAATTTATGAAAATGCAGGAGTTATCACACGTGAGTGGCGAAACGGCAAGCAAAAATCTCTTTGCTACATATTTAACAAGTGCAGATAATTCAGTACTAAGTTACACTTACCCAGGATGCATTGTGTACCAGTGGGATATTGAAACGAAGCAAATTGTGAATAAATTAGACATGTCTAAGTTGGTGCCTTGCTCTGAAAGTTTAAAATCAATTTCTATTGAAGAAAATTTAACTACTGAAAAATGCCAAGTGACTGCATTGGAAGCATGTATGAATCAATTGTACATAGGAACAACGTGGGGATGCATTGTAGTAGCAGAATGTAACTCTTTAAGGCCTATCACAGTCTTTAGACCATTTGAAGGCAAGGTATCTCAGGTATGAAAAAATAATTTAATTTATCTATTACGAGAATATTATATTTTGAGTAAATTTAAGTAAAATTTGATGTTTCTCGTATTTATAAATATTTACAGATTATTACATTCAAATCAGCAGATAAGAAAAAATTGATCATGACAACGGTAGGTCAAGGTTACAGAAGTCTTATATCCAGATACACTGATTTCCCAGTAGATTGTTTGGAAGCAGAGGATATGATACATAATATGTATGCATTACTTTGGAGGTCTGAGCACTGGTCTGCTGCTTAAGCAGGATAAGTTTGCTATTGAAATATTCCTAATGAATATTATTATGTGCGAAAGTACGTTGGAGGTGTACTGATAACAAATTTAGGATTTATTTACCGAAATTTATTTGACAAAAACTTATACTTTTTAAATTTATTTATCTTACGTGCAATAACTCAGATATAATATTATAAGTAAAAATTAATTTCTGTATCTATT
Source organism: Ormyrus nitidulus (assembly GCA_900474335.1). Taxonomy (NCBI): domain Eukaryota; kingdom Metazoa; phylum Arthropoda; class Insecta; order Hymenoptera; family Ormyridae; genus Ormyrus; species Ormyrus nitidulus. The sequence continues at coordinate 22,636 of UCOL01000105.1, forward strand.
AAGTTACCAAAAGAGTTTGGAAAAACCAGTGACATTAGATTTAATTATTTACTTTAAAAGTGAGACAAAATGGAACTAATAATCAATAATTTATACAACTAAACTAAACGATAACTGTGCAGAAATTTTGCAAAGAAAGTAAACTAGAGTGTATTAATTCAATTTCTATAAACTAAAAAGAATACTGGATATTCTTGAAAAGCGAAATTTCATAGATAAATTTGAACTTGAAAAATTTTTCTTACCCAACCTAAGCTTGGCATAGCAGTCTGCAAAGTAAAGGACAAAAAAATTTAAACAGATATTTTTATAGGCAGCTTCTTTTTATTGTTTAAAATATGAAATTCACTTTTACACCAACGTATTAATATTTAGTTACATAATTTTTTTCAATTTAGAATGGGTAATCAAATCAAATATATGAAAAAGAACTGTTTAATATACAATATTTTTTAAATATTTTACTCAGTACGTACAAGAAATGCTTAGCGATTTAAAGAGCTTCTTAAGTACTTAATCGTAAATTTTGTAGTCTCTTACAGTGATCTCAATCTTGCCCTTAGAATTTTACAAAAATTTTCTTTCAAAAAGTTTTTATAGCACCCAAGATAGATTTCTATTTTTATTTTAACATTTAAATGATTTTTTTGTATATAATTTATCTGCAAAGTATTTGTACATATATTTTTGTTTAAATGTTCACATCTAAGAACAATGAATTTAGTGTAACGTAAGCAAATTAAGTTTTAAAAAAAAAAGTTTTTAATACAATGCTATGCTAAAAGCAGCTTATTTAGCTATCTTATATATATATAAAAGTGAAATAAATTATTAATTAAGTTAAGTATAGGCGATAAAATAAATAAGTACGTTGCGTTTCAAACGTATGCCAAATAAATGTAGTTCGTTTGTTACAATGATTCAACTCGATTCTCAAAATATATTTTATCAATATGATAAAATTTCAAAAGTTTAAACATGGAATGTTAAAATAAAATCATTTAATAAACTTGTTCATCAACTTAATTTATATTTCAAAGCTAAAAACTAACATAATATAATGATATAAATATATTAAAAAGCTAAATGATTTAAAGATTAAGAAAATTTAAAATATTAGAATAAAGATTTATTTCTACAAAAACTAGAAACTTAAAAATTTATTATATTGATAAAATGGTTTTGATTTTCGACCGATTTAATCTTGCAATTACAAACTGTTGAGCTTTTCCAAATCTATTGTTTCAAGCTTATGCTTGACGATAAAATCTAAGCCTCTGTAGAGAAAGTATCCCTTAAAGGGTTCATTGCGTAACATATAAGGAAACCAGTAAGCGTCATCCGGCCACATCTTGTCGAATGGTATGTTCTTTAAATCATACCACTGCGGTCGCATTTCTGTTCGAGCATTTCAAATAGATAAATAGTTAAGCAATATTTTTTTTATTTTTTTTTTAGATTATAAATCGAATGACAATGTGATAAAAGATGCGCAATAATGACATTGGCAAAATTCTTAAATAACGGCAGTTTGTCATAGATCAGTCGATGATCGAAATTTTTATGATACGTTCTTTATTTACATTATCAGAACGATAAAAAGCTTTTAATTGCGAATTTTAATTCATGAATGTAGCATTTAAAAACTCAATTTAAAATAATTTTTAAAATTATTTTGTGCTATTACAAACGTTACAAGAGAACATTTTTAAATAAAGAATATTTTTACTGTATATCTTGATAGGTATAATAATTTTTTGATAAATCATGAAAAATTAATACTTACTTATTTACTATAATAGTCACTAATTATCTATTATCAATATAAGCCATATTATTATAACTGGTATATCAAAGAATATTCCAAAATGTATCTTATCTTATTAAATGAACTGAATTTGAAACATGAAGAATATTAACTTTTAAATACTAATTATCAGCTTTTTTAATCAATTATATAAATTATATGTTAAAAATGAAAATCTAGAAACATCTATTTTTATTATAATAATAGATAATACTTTTTAAATGAAATATGAGTAGCAAAAATAATAAGTTTTAAATGAATTAAATATAATAAATTTTATCAATAAATTTCTATCTCTCGATTGTAACTAAATAATAATTTTTAAAAATCTCATTTTTGTCTCTCTTGTAACGACAAGTGATATAACTTGCGTCCTGACGAATTTTTAACAAGAATACAAAATGTGATAAGCGAAGTGAATTTTTTGTGAAACCGAAGCGAATTGCGATGAATTGATTGCAGAATTCCAAATATTTGTTTTTGGTGTAATTATTTAAACATTTTAATTACGAAATCGTAAAACTTTAAAAAACCGCAATCTTCCTATCTTATTTTGGCCAAATTAAAATCGTTAGAGAATTATCGTAAAAACTCAGTAATAATAAATGCAATTATTTGGAATTCAGCAACGAACTATAGGAAAATTTTCGTACACACATGGAAAACTGATATATTTTTTGAAACAAAAAAATTACATGCAGACTCGGTGACCTCACCCTGGTATTTGTCCGTTTCGAAGACATGGACCTCCAAAAGCGTCGGGTCGCCTTCGAATTCGAACTCTAGGAAGCCTATCTTGCGCAATTCTGTCGCGGTCAGACCGCACTCCTCCTTTACCTCGCTTTATGGAAAAAACATTTAGTTATCGTAGTGTGGGCAGCTAACTTAGTTTATATTAATTTTATTGATGTTTTTGTTAAGTTTAGTTAGGTATACGCTTAAAACGTTGGCTTTTAAGTGCATTTATTATTCTACTTCTACAATATGAAATCAAAAGCTTCTTTATAAACTATAAAAACTTTTAGCTTTAAACATTATTAACAAACTAATTTTTGTAGCTGTGCAAAAGGGTTGTTTGTAAAGCTGATATCATGTACTCAGCAATACTAGTCTAATTATTTTTTATAATGAAATTGTCTACAGTATATTATGTTATGATTTTATTTTTATAGAATAGCATATCTACTTCGTTTATAGATTTATATTTACAAAAAATAAATATTCATACGCTTTTAAACATGATCTATTAATAAGTAGATGGCTTGCTGTGTAGTTCTATTTTGCATAACTTTTGTGAATATGCGATTTCTTATTATTAAAAAAAATATATCTACATATTTTCTCTTTTTAATGTTGTTATTATGTTGCTGCATCAAAGTACCTGCGCTAATTTTTTCCACGGGCATCGTATTTTTACGGAAATCCTTACTTTTTGAAGAAAAAATATGGGTAATGATTGTTATTGGCTATATGGAGTGATATATATATAAACAATGAATAGTAGTACTGCGTATTATGCGATAAAATTGTTAATATTTACGACGGATCATTCGCGATATGATTTCGTCACATATGTTCCATATTTATATATCCACAATTGTAATGTAAATCTTACATGTATCTTGTGTATAAAAGCATTTTTCCTATAGAAAGATGTTCTAAGTCAGGGATTAATAAAAATTGTTATATACTGTCATAAATTTTCCTTTCTATCAATTATTTATATACATTCATTTTTATCCAATTTCTTTTCAAAACATAAGACGAAAATCAATTTGCATTTTGTACATTTTTATGTATAAAAAGTAAGTTTTATTAATATTAAAATAAAAAAGATAAAATTAAAACAAAAAATTTACCGTATGGCTCCTTGTAAAATAGTTTCATCAGCTTCAACTTTTCCGCCGAATCCGTTCCATTTACCCTCTCCAAATCCTCGCTTTTTTAAACCTAATAAAATTTCTGATTGTTTTCTAATAAACACTAAAGAAAGTAGCTTTCTAACTGTCATGTTTTGTATTTTAAAATTCAATCGGCAGAATGAAATATATTGCAACAATGATTAAAAGAAAATATGTGTTTGAAGTTATCTTTATTTTTACAAATAAAGAAACTTAACCTTTAAAACTAAATATAATTCAGATAAATATAAACTGTGAAATTAAATTATACAAATATTATCACAGCGTTAAAACTAAATTAAATAATGTTTGTAACTAAAATTTGGATTTGTAATTTAATTTGTTTTAAAGAATTTATGCTTTTTAACTATAGTGACCGGCATGCGGTTAACATCTACTACGCTGGCGCGTTTATTTCAAGATGAAGTACCTAAATATCGATATTTCAGAATTTCATCTTAATTTAAGATTTAAAAAACTCCGTTAGTAAAAAGCTTTAAATTCTTAAAGAAAAAAAATTAATTAATTTAATTGCAGCGTATTTAATTCAGATACTTTCATTTTAATAATGGACAAAAAACAATAACAATGTATTCTCGATTAAAGGGGCCGCCAGATATCACTGCGCCAGAATGGCAAAATATGAATTTTAATTGTTTAAGAAACCACCAGATGACGACACAAAATGATACAAAGGGTAATTCTAACCTATAAATTCACCAGTGTCAACAAACAGACAAAGATTTATTTAGTTTAAAAAGTTTCATGTTATTTGCGGTTTCAAATGGAGTCAAAACACGATGTAATGTTTATGGAAAATCTCCGTGAGGAGAAAAATATAATGGGCTTTCTAGATGCTTGTTTTGGATTTTTGAATCGATGGTAAGTTATAGCTATTGTAGTGCAAATTTCTGCGATCAAAAGGTTCTCAACTTGGTGCGCAATTTAACTGCACAGTGGTTGTTCACTTTTTAACATAGTGCTCCATTTTATAATTGATCGCTGATTTATAAAGATATTTTAGATATCCCAATTTGCACAAGCATTTGCACTAAATTTATTTTTATATAATAAATATTTAGATATTTTTTATTACTAAACTCTTATCACAGATAAAGTATCGAATAACTAATCAGGTCAAATATTTGTTTTGTTTAAATTTTGTATTTGTATTGAAAAATATGCTTCATAAAGTATAAACGTATAAAACATAAAGGTATAAGAATTCAAATCGATCTTTTTTAATTTCAGTACGGATTTTTACATTGAATCCAGTCCAACGGGAGGACTTGGATTTCCACCAGGCGTTTCTGAACAGGTGGTTCTTAGTTTGTTTCGAAAGTGGCAAAAAATCAAAAAAGAGTCGGAAGCCGCTCTGAGAAGTGGTAACGGCGAAGCTCCAACAGCTACTGAAGAAGCCACGATAAGCAGCGACAATTCTACAGATGCGAATTCAACTGACGATTCTTGCGGTAAAAGTACGAAACAGGTAAAAGTTTAATATTCTCACACAATCGATAATTATTAAACGTGCAATTTGTAAAAGCAATTCTCACTTTCACTAAAATAAAACGCGAGAGTTTTCTCACTTTATCATCCCATGCGTCCGTAATACGTATTATTAGTTACAGAAATTGCATTAATGTAGAAAGTACTACAATTTTTAGAAATTTATATTGTTATTATAAATGTTAGGTGCAATAATTTCCGTAGTGTTAAATAAGAATCCAAATATTCCACATACACAGAATGAAAGATAAAATAAAATTATAAAAAATGGTGCAGGAGGCAAAAGCGGTAAAAAACAAATCAAAACCAACCCAACTAGATAGTTACAACGGCGCGTCATACGAGCACTACAGCTGGAGCCAGTCGATCAGTGACCTCGAAGTCATTGTAAAATTACCCCCAGAAGTCAGAACTTGTAAGAACGTACTTGTCAATCTGAGCGATGAACAGCTTGAAGTGTCCGTTCCACCTGCTAATCCTGGTGAAAACTGTAAGCCCATCGTAAGAGGCCGATTTGCGTTCAAAATAAAGAGTTCGGAATCGTATTGGTGCTTGGAACCTGGAAAACAGATAAACGTGAGCACTTTTTATAACTCGATTACAAAAGTTATTTAATCTCGAAATAAAGTAGTGAGCGTTCAATTAATTTGTACTATATACGATTTGGAAAAATCGCTTGAAAAAATTTTCGTCTTTTCGACAAAAGACTGCATTAGCGCAATAGCACTGCAGCTCCTCGTTTTTGCCCAACAGTTCCAGATAGAAAAGAAGCAGGAGCGCTGGTGGGACTGCCTGCTGGACGACGAGCCGCGCATCCAGCTGGACAAGATCGACTGCACGCGGAGCCTGGAGGACATGGGCGAGACCGAGCAGATGAAAATAGAGGAGCTCATGTGGAATCAGAAGCGGAAGTTGCTTGGCCAACCGACGAGCGAGCAAACGGTGAGCTGCTTACCGAGCCGAGGACGGTAAAGCCTCAGCTCGGCACGAAGATCCGGTACACAAAAGACGCGCTGACCAGACGGAGAGATGCCATCGGGGGATTGAGACACGCGCCTAGTCGCTTTGCAAAATCGGCCCCCGCCGAGTTATGCCTCTTCCTTTTTAGCAATTACGGGCTAAAAGCGTTTTATCTCGGACGCATCTGGGAGATGCACGTGCTTCTTGTGGATTGAGAAATCGGTTGTGTTTGGGGACTTAGTAGGGCGTGACTGCGGGCGAATGTGGGTTGTGTTCGACGGATGAGCGCAAAAAAATTTGGATTTTCGAAATTGTGCAAGGTTTCCTCGTTGAGATTCGATAACTCTGCCTGGGATTAAAACGCTAATTAGAAGCATCATAGAAAGTAGGAGAAAGGTTATTCATTTATTCAAGGTGTGTTAAAGTACCAGTTTGTTTTCCATTCTTCTGGCGTTTAAGATAATCTGTGTACGCGGTAACTTTCATCGCTCTTGAATGCTTTTTATCCTTTATTTTTTTTTTCTCCACGTTTTAGGAGGAATTTAGTTTTAAAATTAAATTTTAAAATTTCGGAAAATTCTCGAGGAAAATTGAATGCAGAGGAGAAAAAGGCAATACCTGAAATTCGCGAAAATCCTCTTAATAGCACGTAGTTCTTTCTCCAAGTATCTTATTGGCGGCAGCGTAAAGAGAAAATGAACTTTCTTGAAAAAAAAAGCATTAACCCGCGGCAGCTCGACGTAAAAATGAGAGAAACGCGAGGTAGGAGAGTGAAAAATAAACAAGCGCGAAAAGGAGACGCGAAGGATCGGAGAAAGAGAAATCCGGCAACAATCAGCGAACTCGACTAGTACGCTGTAGCGTAAGACGAACGGTGAGCTTCATGAAGCGCTTTCTTGTTTTCTCGTTTCAGAGAACGGAGCAGATGCTGAAGCAGGCCTGGAACGCTGATGGATCGCCTTTCAAGGGTACCGAGTATGATCCCTCGATCTTGAAATTTAACTGAGTCACCGCCGTGTGACTTTGCGAGGATGCAAGAGTCGTACGTCAAATGCGTTTATGCGTTTGCCGATGCAGGATCTATTGTCGAGGATGCCGCCGGTGATATGAAGTTGTAAGATATGTGGTGACTCAATTTTTTCATTGCATTTTTTGCTTCGTTCTCAATCTTTGGATATTGATAATTGATTTAGGTTTTTAAAAGAATAATTTCGTTGAAAGGAGACGTTTTTCTCGATTCATTGACGAGAAGCATATAATATCGAAAATGTTATAATAAATTTGTTTATGGAAATGGTAATTTTGGATATTTTATTGTTTCAAAGATTATTAATACTAAAGAATTTAACTCTATAAATGTACCTCATCGGTATGTTGTGCTTGTCTGCTTGAATGATTTTGAGCTTCTTTCTTCTCATTGAAGAGCTAATAAAAGATCGTGAAATATTGTAGTTATTTTTATGAAATCACATTTATGAATGTTGTAAATATATTCTCTTGATATTACTTAAATAAATACAAAAGTCTAATTGTTAAAATATTTAAACGTTATTTATAAGATCTTATTGACAAATAAGCGATGCTTTAAAGAATCTTATGCAAGATATTCTTTATTATCAAAAACTTCTATATTTAATATTTCATTAAACGTCTAGTTTCAAGTGTAAGAAACGTAACTTGAATTACTATTATCTATTATTTTTTTTTAATTAAATCTCTTTAACCTTTCATTTAATCCATAAATTACATGATTTTCCCACTTATTGCTTGTTATGACAGATCCAATAAGTATGAACAATCCTTTCACAAAGCTTTTACGCGTCCAATTAAACTTTCACTCACGAAATTCATCTTTTAGCAATCCTCCAATAGCATCAACAGCCTCTGCATCGAAAGATCGCGCTTCCCACCTAAACCTCCTCCATTAGCAAAATCCGCCCCTAAATAAAACCCAAATCTCTGGCGACTCTCGCGGCCCGCAAAGGCAGGCAAAGTGCATAACAGTGAAACTTGGAGGGAAGGCCGCCCTTTACTTTTTCGCGGCGCAGACGTTCACCGGCTGCAGGTAGCAGGTTGGGTAACAGTTTCCGCTAAGCGAGCGGAAACGTCGGCTCGCGCGCGGCGCGAATGGAAAGCAAGCAACGGTTAATCGAGACGAATGCGTCAGGCGCTGACTGCTCGTGTGAGCACGACGCGGCTATTCTATTTTTTTTTTTTTTTTTAGAAGCGACCGCTGGAAAAACGACGCTTTTTTTCTGTGTTTGCGGAGCAGAGCAGTCTGTAATGTGCTATTATCCTACGACCGAAGCTTTGTTGGCTTTATTTCCGTTACGGCCTTTTTAATGGGCATCAAAGTGCTGTGTAAACTGGCATAATTTTTTGATTGCAAGGTGGATGGAACCGATTCTTTGTTTTCTTCCATGAAAATTCACTCTTTGTAAAGTATTATGCAAGTCGTTTTGTTGTAAACGTTTGTAGTAAGAAAATAATGCTTGTCCAAAACCCGGAATTTAGTTCAATTATTTCTATAGGTAATAAAAATAAATCCTTTTTTCGTAAAATTGATGGTGCAAGAGTTCAGTATATCAGTCTTCCAGATTTCTTAAAATAAATTGAGAATATTTTATGGCTATCCCACTTTCTCCATTCTTTTAGCACTTTAAAATAAGTTTTATCACTTTTACGGTCACATTTAAATCTATAACTCTCTTAGCAGACAAAAAATGGCAATTTTTAAATATTATTTGACTCTAAAAAAATATACAACATAATATTTTTTACAACTAAGCATTCTAAATAAGCATTCTAGAAGATATTAAAAAATAGAAAATATACATCGCTGTTGATTTTTTGACAAAGTTTGACGTTATATTGACAATTTTATAGCTGAGAAAGTTCGTACAGGTGTTGGAAAACACGATTCCAATAGGCATTGAGATAAAAAAAGAAAGTATTTTGATTTTCACCGTTTCTTCCAATCTATCATTCGTACGAATTAAAGTTTGATTACAATTTATTTGAAAGTAATAATAACCGTTTTTTTTTAATAAAAATTAATTATGTCCACAGAGTTATTATTATATAGATGTAATCCAACTTAATCGACCTATTCAATCGCTTTTTCCAAGTAATCTTTAATTAATTTTTTCAATGGCACCCATTATCCGAACATTTGATCACACTGCAGAGAATAAAGAATTCAATTGTACTATTTGTTATAAGTAGCTACTAAATTTTTAACAAAAGAAATCGTTATTTCAAAGAGCTAAATTTTGATTTATAATATCAAGATAATCGCCAACTATTCAGTATCTAAACTCCGCAGGATTTCAAAATAGTGAGAATTCACATAATACCCAATTACAGTTTTTCGCGTTAATAAAACTTTAACACAAGTTTCAGACAAATTTTCTTTGCCAGTAACGTAAACTCCAAATACCACTACACCTAATCTCTTTTTAACGTTCTTTACCGCTACAATGGCTCCCTCACGGAAATTATCCACCAGCCCGAGCACCAAACCAGCCAAGATCAAAATCACGATAAGGCGGAAGAAAGAAAACGTAAAAACTCCACGAGGCGCACTCTTCGGAACCTCCTGCTTTCCACGTAAATCCCCCATGAGAGCGCGCAATGTTGACCGGCGCGCGCGGTGCAGAGGCCTTGGACGAAACTCTCCGCGCGTGTCGGAAGGAGCGCGAGACAGGAAAGCTTATTAAAAGTTAGCGCAATCCGAGGTACAGTTAAGTTTCCTCGACCCTCTCCGTTTTGACGTTTTCCGCTCATCGAAACACAGCCGGCCGGCGACAGTTCAATTACACGCTCGCACTCGAGAGAAAGAGAGGGAGACTATAGCAATCCCAGTTTTCAGGACCTACATTTACAACTCGGCGCAGTTGCTTCTACTTTGCTTTTTCGCTGGTTTTGCGAAAGACTGAAGAAACAGTTTTTTGCCGGTTTCGTCTGGTTTGGTGGTGTTTTAATTGAAATTATACAGAATTGATTAATGATGTTTTGGTGTAATGGTTTGACCATAGTTCCTTTTCAGGTGACTTTACTGTATAGAATGTAACTAATTTTAGAGCACTTTTTTAATATCGATCGGAGTATGTTTAAAACTAATTTACGGGTGTACAACCTTTCATGGAAAGATGAATAGAAAATATTGGTCGGGCTTTCAAGTTGATCATAAAATACTTATTTAACAGCCAGTCGATCTATTTATGTTACAGTCAATGCTTTCTATAAGTAAATGCTTTCCAGCGTCAGTTTTCGTTCAGGTACATTGATTCAAACTTTATTCTTGAACAAATAAGTTACACCTACTCAAAAAGTGTTAAACTGTTTGCCTGACATGCAGTAAAAGTGTATTTTATCCATGCCTACGAATTACATAACTTTCAACAAATATTTTAAAATAACTTGATAATATATATTTAGAACTTTCTTATTTCGTTATTAATACTTAGAATTTATTTGAAGAGTTATCTATATAATAAAAAATAGAATAAAAAACTTTTTTTATGAATTTTCTTACTATTATGTACAATTTTAGTAGAGTCAAACTTAATTACAAGTATTACTTGTATTTTTATGCAAAAAGGTGAACAAAAAATTTAGAGAATAAGTCGTAATTCTCTTTTTAAAAAATCCTTAGCTGCTGAGTTTTGCTCGTTAAAGGTGTAAAAAAAATCACTTGTAATGAGTGATTTATCACTTTTCAGGCCTAGAGAGTGTGCCTAACAACTGCTTTGTTTCAGTGGGTCACCAATGACCCGTCAAAAAAATCTCCCAAGATTTATCGTTTCAAGTGATTCTCCAGATTACGAATTAATTTCTTGTCATTAACCGAATGACGCACTGATTATAACCGTCGCAAATAATACATATACGTATAACCTTTTCATGCGAGAAATAATGAATATTTCTCGAAATTTTAATTATCCCGACACCGACTGATTTAAAGTTTCCCAGCGAAAATTACAACTGTATAACATTCCTTCCTCGCGCAGCGTAACAATAAAACCCAAAACAAACAAAGCTTTCCAAAAACCGAATAAAAAAAGATCCACGCGAACCCAGCTGCTTTTTCCCGAGCGATGCAGCGGCGGCGGCGGCGCTTGAACTTGAATTACGAGCGTCGGGGAAAGTCAATCGCGCCGGACTTTCTTTATAAGATCATCCTCGGACGAGCGAACGGCCGAGAGGTGCCTTGTGGGAAAGCCCAGAGCGATCGGATGGCTGGATCCATTCGCCGCGCTTCATTATCCCCGAGAGCCAGCGGCTACTTTCTTTCGACGCGAGCGTTTCTTTTCGCGATTCTATATTCGTGCGAGGTACTGATTTTTTTTTTAGCTGCGGAATTTTTAGTCTTTTCTAGGGTGTCGTTATTTTAGCGAACTATATTTTCAACAAGGGTAACGAGTAACGGTGTGACGACTTTGGTCGTGCCAGAATAATTGTGTCGTCAAGTTACTTTATAATTAAATTATAGAATTTTCGAGACTTTGGAATATTCGTTATTATTTACAATATAATAGTATAAAAAGAAAAGATTCCAAAAAACGACATTTCCAGCATTAATGACTTCCTAAATATTTAATATTCAAACACAGCAAAACCTTGCATCATCGACAAGCACCGCCAACACTCGAGAGCTTTCAACTTTCATTGCAGTGGCCAATTGATCCATATAATTATTGTTTATTATAATTCAGCCAGCGACTTTACCGCGGCCTCAAAATCTCTCTTTCGATCCGTTATACATATATTTATATCTCTCAGAATCGCTCGTTTACTCGGTCGGTCAAACCAGCTGCCAAAATCCGGAGCCGTAAATCGAAGCAGGAACTCGTTGAGAACAGGGCAAGTTCTCCGCGTAAAAAAAATGGAGAGACGGGAAAATTTACGCAAGCGCGCGCGGCTGCTCTTTATATACATGTATATATATCTGCAGCGTGCAAACGCTGCTGCGCAGGAACGCGTCTGGAATTCAACGCTTTTCTCTCGAAGAGATATACAGTCGGCGCAGTTTACACTCGATGCGTTCGCGCACAAACGATAGGCGTCACTCTACTCTCGTGTGTACATACATTTTCACTCCGCCCCCGTTGCTTTTCTTGTACAGCTCATTCTTTTTTGCTTTTCTGAAGATATACGTGGCTTCGTTCTTGTTCGCACTCGGGGTGTTTTTTTTTCCCCATGGCCGACGCTTTGTTTTAATGAATCTATAAATTGCGATAGAATGTTCTGCATAATTACTGCGTGCCCAATAGAATTTATCAAGTTATTTATACAAACTCACATTTATCCTCTTACATAATTTTCTGCCCGAACTGCTTACTTTTTATATTTCACTCCACCTTTCTCCCGAATCGTTCGTCCGCCTCTCGTTTCTCTCGGCGACTCCCCACAAAGAGTCGAGAACTCGATCTCGATCTCCCCCGAATTTTCCCCCGGAATTTCATCACATATTACAACTAATTCGATTGCCGCCTCTCTCTCTCTCTCTCTCTCTCTCTCGCGGCTGAGCACCTGCGCGCAATAAAGCATCCTCCTCCCGCGGGCAGCCAAATCGAAATATCCCCTCGTCCTCCGCACGTATATAGAGGCGTCACTCACACGAGCGCCGCCGGATGGAAGAAAACAGCCGGCGGCGAGGAGGGGCTCCCGCGACACGACGAGGGCAACGAGAACGCGGCAGGTACCTGGCCGGCGTTCTCATCTCGCGAAACTCACCTGTACCGACCGAGAGGAGAGAGAGAGAGAGAGAGAGTGGAAAAAACGGAAGAATACCGCGGCTGACCCATCTCTCTCTCTCTCTCTCTCTCTTTCTCTCTTCTTGCCATGAGCAGCAGCAGCTATTAGTGGTTTTAGCTGCACGCGCTTGACTTCGTGATTTTCCTTGTTGCGACGAAGGAGATGGTGACTTTGTACGGTTGTTTATGCTCGGCCTGAAAAATTGATTTATACCTTGTGCTTTTAAAAGCGAATGTTTTATTTATCATGAAAATTGTGATATAATGCAAGAAGCTGAGCTATTTAATTCGGAGGCAGTTCGCAGTGGTATGATTTAATGGTTGATGATTAGATGTTTTTAAGAAATCTGTTCTCACGTTGATTCGTTTTCAACGTTGCTAAAGAATTCATAGAAGAGTTTTGCAAACAGGTATTATTTAACTGAATCTTCCTTTGAGAATTTTACTGGTAAATTTCACAACCTTGGATTTTCTAATTATATAAATAAAAGTATATTATCAATTGCATACGACTGTCTTTCCATTATTTAAAAAGACATATTAACATTTTCCCAAAATACAATCAGCCGAACGCCGCTTCGGAGCCGAAGAAAGCCCGTGCAAAAGTAAGGCAAACGAATCCAAAAAGCATATATTCGAAAGCGAGGCCGATAAAAGGCAAAGAAAAAAAAAAGAAATCTCAAAGGGACAGTGAAACGTGCAACGGCAGGAACAGCGGTGGCGGCGGCAGGCAGGCAGCACAGCAACTTGAAGTGAAAGGTCAGAAATATCTGCGATAATGAAAGCGGCGCGCGGCGTTCCAGCCGCTCTCAAGAATGAACGGAGCGACGGAGAGAGGGGGAGAGAGGGAGAGAGAGAGAGAGAGAGAGAGCCGAGAAGTATATAATATAAACGCACGGCAAAGGAGACAAACTAAAGAGAACGTCCTCGTCGTCGGCGCCGTCGGAGGTCCGCTCCTTCCCTCACGACACGAGGTGCCATTGCGCGCATTATAACCTGCTTAGCTCGCGGGGATCGGATATATATATATATATAATGCAGTTATCGCGCAGGAAAAGGGAGAGAGAGACCTGCCCGCAGGTGTTTGCAAGCGGTAGCCGAGCGCTCGGTGTGCTCGACATTTTTGTCGCCGCGGAGCGCGCAGGAAGATGCGTAATTGTTTCCTGCCCGAGGAGATGTTTCCGCTCGATGGGGGTTTGGAAGGAACGGAGGTTGTCAAGGGTGGAAATGGCTCGAGCATCTGGAGGCGCGCGCAACATGTTCTCTCGCTCGGTTTCACGAGTTTGTTGTTTCAAAAGTTCGAGTTATCGGATGTTTCTCTTAATGTTTTGCTTTGTTTGCATTTATCAAGCCTTTTTTTTTGAAATTGTAAAAGTAACAATTTATATTGTTCAATTTTTTTTCTTAGAAATCGATACGTATATACGATTAATTAATTGAATTGAAGTACAAGCTGTCCAATTACTCCTTCGATTACTTTGTAAATTAAACATTTCTCGGCAAACAAACGAGCGTGTAAATGAAATATTTTAAAACGATAATGGAAGGTGCATCGGGCATAGCTCGACTGTGCCATTCAGAATAAAAAGCGCAGCACACAATCGGCGACAGAAACACGTGAACGTGTCTCAAATTTTTTAAAGCGATCCCGGAGGATGTATTGAGATTTCTACAAGACTCGCGAATTTTTTTTTTTTTTTCTTCCATCCTGTTGTACAAATGTTCAGCCGATAACAGCTGCAATTGAGTTTCATCATGTTTTGTATCGATTGACCGTTTCTACTTCCAGCGAAACGTTTATGCGATAGTTTTCAACCGCTTAATTTATGCTCATTAAAGTATTGCACATAAATTTTTTCTTCGTGCGGCATTAAAGAAACTGTGGCTTAAATCTCTGGAATTCCTGTCCGTTTAGAGAGTGGATTTGCCAAAGATTATATATCTATATTTAATAAGCTGCATTGATTGCAATGGTGGCTATAATTTTCTTCGTAAAGTCGTTCATACTTTCAAAGAGAGAGGTTGCTACTGTTATTAAAAGTCAGTCAGCAGCTTAAATTTTACTTTGACGTTTGAAGCTTCGAAGATCAAGAGGTGATGGATAAGTCTAAACCGATAACAGTTTGTTAAAAATGCCGTTTAAAGAGTTACTAAGAGTTCCATTGAGTCCGAAGAATGTTCAGGTGAATGACTCACTAAATAAATATTTTACGTTGAAATTTCAAAATGATATTTTGCAGAAAAACAAGGCTCGATAGGCTAATTTTAAATGACATTGAGGCGTTATTTGTCGCATATTCTGCAAACTAAATAATGTATTTTTTTTGCTCTCGACCCCCGTCGATTCGAATCGACTCTTAGCCTGGAATCTCATTGAAAATTAAAAATCCCGATCGAGAGGTGAAAAAAAAAAATTCCTCTCGGAAGAAGGCTAAAATCTCGAGAGCCCGGCGAAGTTCGCTCTTCCCAGCTCATCCATTTTCAGCAGTCCCCGGCAAAAGCGGCGAGAATTCCAGGGAGCATTTTCGAAAAGCCGTCAGCCTATAAATCGAGACATCGAGACGGAGAAAAAGAAGCGAGGAGGAGCGGATCGGCTCGTCCTAGAGGCCTCTGCTCCGTGCAAACGCACGCGCACGTATACGCACACTCGCACACAGAAACGGCAGACGAGTTGAGCACCTTCGAAGGTAAAACACAGGTAATATCCCTGTGCCCGTCGGCCACTCTTTTCCCTCTCTTAAGGACCTCGGCGGCATACCAGTTTCCCCACTCCTCGGGCTCGGCTGGCAGGCAGGCAGGCAAACCTGTGTGGGACCGCGGCCTCCTCCGAGCGGCTCTCCTTCTCCCTTTCCCTCCGAGAAAGAGACACGTCGAGTCCCCCCGTCTCTCTCTCTCTCCCAGCGAAAGACAGAGAGAGAGAGAGAGAGAGAGAGTAGTAGGAGAGTCCGTTAAGCTTGGCTCTCTCGGCCGCGGCGGCAGTCCGGAATCGTGCGCCTCCTCGTACCGATCTATCCCCAGAGCACGCAACCGCGCCGTGTAATATGCCAGCGGAGCAGCGCGCGACCTCCCTGGATTTCGTTACGTGATCTCTCTCGACCTCCCTCGACCGTCGCCCAGCCGATCTCAAGAGCCCCGAGATCGATCGATCGCCGCCGGTTCGCCAGTTGGTAGCAGCCAGCGTCCCTGCAGGATATTGTGGAAAGTGTGCGCCGATCGCTAAGGTCGAGCTTGTGATTTATCTCTCGCGAGAGAGAGAGAGAGTTTGTTAGCCACCGCAAAAAAGAGAAGCGAAGATGCCCTGCTCGGCGGTAACGCTGTCCCTGGCGACCATAACCGGCATCATAGCCACGGCGCTGCTCGCCATCGCCTTCTCCACGGACAACTGGCTCTACACCGAGGTCAAACGGGCGCAGATTCAGGTAAGGAGAGAGAGAGAAAGAGAAAGAGAGGAGAGAGCGGCGGGGCGCTTAGGGAGACGCGCTCCGAGAAGAGACCCCCATTACACCTGTGCGATTGGAAACGGTTTTTGCCGCGCGCCGAGTGGCCTCCGAGTCGCTCGGCGAACGGGGGCGGGATTGTTTATTTACGCGGTGATTTAGGATGTCTGCGAAGCTGGTCGCCGAGGAGCAGGTTTTGGGGGAATGCTAAATGCAAAATCGAGTGGAATGATTTGAAATTCGAGAAGGTGCGGAGGTGTGTGTGTGTGTGCGTGAGAGAAATGTGATTTCCGAGAACGAATCGTTTCCAGACGGGTTTCGAATTCCTGCTCAAATAAATAGGTCCAGACGTAAACTTCTTATCGTTGTAAAATGATCTATTTTGAATTTTTAAATATCAAATTAATATAATGCGCGTAATCAAATAAAACTAATTATAATATTTCCAGAAGGTAGAGTATTTATTGAAATGCTTTAAGTTAATAAAAATTATCGTTAAATTTCAAACTAACGGAAGAAATTTATGAAAATGTATAAGAATTTTGTAAATATTAAAATCCTAAATTATGCTCACATTTATTAGAATTGATGAATGTTACTTAAGAACCTTAATAAATTGATATTTTTATCAAAAAAAAAGACGCTAATCTTTACGACATTGATTTGTTCGTATCTATTTACAAATCTGGACACTTTTCAAGCTTTGCACAAAATAAATAATGATCGTACAGTAAATTCCATTGATTAATTGGACATTAAAACTACCGTTTTGCACGTCGATCAATTACGACTTCTATTCCACGTAAAAAGCCCGAAGTTACAAGTGCATCCAGCGACTGACTGGTCACATACTCCACTTTTGACCAGTTTCTGACTAGTTATTCCACTTGTAACGGTTAAATTCCTATCTATGGGAATGCCTTGCAAGAAAAATTCCTGAAACCCGAAGCAATGAAGACGAGTTCGCGGGAAAGAATTAAACCAGTAGATATAAATTCGCAACGCTCGATGAAAATGTTTAAATGTAAAGTTCAACTTATCTGGTAAATCTAGTCTAAACGTAATGCACCATTACGACAAGACCTCAAAGATTCTCGGGCACGACTTAAAAATATTAAACCACGACCGGATGCAATATAGAAATGGTCGAAGATACTTAGGAAAGACCGGAAATATGTTAAATAATAGATACGCTTTCAGCAGGTACAAATTATACACATCGGTGTTTATGCGGCATTAATTCGACTTCTTCACGCTTTTCGTAACGACTTTCAAATTTAAATATAAAAGGAGGCGTCTTATTTGAACATTGCGAGAATGCAATGGTGCATGTAAAAGAAAGAAAAAAAAAAGAAATTCCCGGCGAACTATTCATAAGGCAAGCTGCAGACTCGCGACATCTTGAAGTTGATTGACGGGGAAAGAATTTTACAATCGATTCATTTAAATTTTAAATTAAAAAGCTTGTTTCGAAGCCTCAAGAAAAATAAAACACGTGGATTTGCTGGTTTCTCATAAATGATTGGATCGTGCACCAATAAAAAATCCTTAAAAAACTTGGTGACATTAAAATCATTCAACAATAAGGATGTTTACTGATTTAATTATAACACATTTAATTATAAAACTCGAAGGAAAGTTTACATTCTTAATACAACATATAAAATACGTCGAATACATGAACGTATAGTCAACAACCTTCCTGAAAAGTGAGTTCCAACAGAAAAGGTAACAACCATTACGTCCTAGACAATCACCTACCTCCTCTTCTCCGCAAATAAGCGAAGCCGCGAGAAAAAAAGAAAAAAAAAGACGGACCGCCGCGTAAAAAACGGCTATTACGCGGACGATGGCATGAAGCGCGCGAGTTTTCACGCTTTGCTGTTGCGTAAATCCTCTTTTTTTTTCTTCTAATAAAATTTCAAGCCAATGTTTTTTCTTAGTTGATTGTATGAAAAGGTGGTACCGACTTTCCACCTACTCTTCTAATGTTTGTTCTTGCAAGATTTGTTTTACATAATCTTATTTAGGAGCTTTTCTCATAAATTTTAAATAAATTTCCGGCTGGTATAATACTTAATAAAATTGGATCATAAATCACTTTTTTATTTTCGTTACAAGAGCTGCAGAGATCGCTAGTAATTTTCTTGAGCAAAATGCTTTTTTAAGCTTCTATAAGTGCCTTAAAAATGAACGTGCTTTAAAATTGAGTTATCGAAAACGCCGCATATTTCAGCATTCCGTGCTCTTAAGCCATCAGAATAGAATCATTAAGTCGACCCTCCGACCCCAAGCGCGGAAAAATGGAGAGAAAAATCAATGTCTTCGTCTGCTTTGTTCCGAAAAGAACAATAACGGAATGCGCGCCTCGCTCGGTGGGCCGGCCGCCACCACCGCCGACAGCAGCAGCAGCAATTGCGCTGGTAAGCGCGAAAAAAACCTGGCCTAAGAAAGGGAGTGCACTTTTAAAGTGCAATTAGCATTTTCCACGGCGGAAGTTGCACGTTGCGGAGAGGCTCGTGGCTCGTTTACTGCCTTATGCTCTCAGCTGCTGCGCCGCAGCCGACGCGCCGCGGGTTAACGTCCGACGTGAGGCGAGCCTTTGTGGCAGAAAGAATCTTTCGCGAAATGCGCAACCGCTACCCCAAAAGCTTATATGTGCCCACTTGGGCTTTCGCCGAGTTTGATTTCGTTTCTGTTGCCGGGGAGCTTAGCGGTTATTGCGAGAGGAGCTGCATTCGAAGCTTGCAAGAAGTGTGTAGTACAAGATTTTATTTCGATTTCAAAGTTTGATAACCCGATGATGTTTCATTTTGAAATTCACTTGCAGATATCAGCGTAATTGAAATTCGATTTGAAATTCGAATCTATACTCAACTCGCTACCTATTATATTAAATGTTTGTGAGAATAATTATTTTGTTGATTCCATTATCTTCCTAACTAAAATAGATGTCGGTAGAAGATCAATGATAATGGACCAGAAAATTGTTTTGTAATTAATTTACCTGTCAATTACACTATCGAGTGAAAGATGATTGAACTTGCTGTAACAATTAAATTGACACGACGCTGGCATCTAATGAGAAATCGACTGCATAACTTGAGCAAGAATTAATTTTAGATCGGTATCGGCACAGAAAATTTTGAAACTTGCATTATCGTAACTTCTTGAAATTGTCATATGTTATACGAGCTACTTTTTAATCAAGCGTTTACTGAACAGTAATTAGAACCTTTCAGAAATAGATACGAAGTAATGGTATAAATATAGATACCTGAAATTTGAACCGCTCTGAAAAAATATAAATACTTACAACTGAAAGTAGAAATGTGATTTATTTATCGGTCCGCTGCAGGGAGAATTTCGAAAATTCAGGTCCGCAATAATTTTTAACGATAAAAGCCCGCCTCGCCGCGCGGCGTGAAAAAAAAAACGAAATGTCATTCGGTGTGATATAGTTTCATTCCTTGCCGCTACTCTCGAACGGATTTCTAGATAACTTATTCAAACTTTTTCGACGGACTTTCACAATGGACACCAAGCGAGTCGCATAAACTGTTTATATTCAGAAAAGTATATTGGCTCCATCGCTAATAAAACATTTCACCCAATAATATTCTCTCAGCGCGTCATTTAGTAAACAAAATGTAACTAAAAATTACGGAATATACGTTGCCGTAACGTCCATTAATTTATTTTTGAAAAACCTGCCTCCGCGGTATACATCGCGACTAAAAATCTATTTCGAAATCTCCCCATATTTTCGAGAAACCTCAAATCCCCATCGCCGCAGTCCGCCTCCCAGGCCGAGAGTCCCCCGAGCGCTCAACAAAATTAAACCGCGCCCGATATCGACGCCCCCGCGGTAATTCGGCCGCGATAAAACGCCGGAGAGAGAGAGAGAGAGAGAGAGAGAGAGAGAGAGAGAAAAGTGTCATCGCACCGCCTCGGGGGTATATAGTTTCGGAGCAAGTTGCAGCCAGCGCGCCGATTCCCATATAAGCCGCGCGCTAAAATGGGTGCGCCGCGCCGCTGTCGGCCTGGCTGGAATGTCGATAGAGAGACGCGCGTAATCGACAAAATCTCGCCAAGGCCCGCGGAGAGGTGGCGAGGAGGCGGCCACCGAAATCTTGCCGGTTTTAGGAGCCGAGAGTGGTTTTTCGGGGGTTTACGGAAGGAAATCGATGGTTTAGTAAGTTAATGGAGCATTTGTGAGACAAGGAGTGACCCAGTTTTGTCGTTGTTTAAAGGGAAATTGATATTGGGAGTTTTAAATTGGGTGCAATATGTACTTGTTTCGAAGTAGAATACTAGTTAGAAAATCAATTCTTACACGTTCGAAACTGGTAATTAGCTATTTTTCATGTAATTTCAGAGAAAATCACCCGGTTTATAACTCGTTTAGAAAACAACTTTGCTTATTTACAACTAGTTTTTCGAAGCAAAGACATAAAGCGAGATTGATTTAAATCCTGCGAATCGAATGAATTCTTTTTATAAATGAAAGAACCAGATTTGAATAAGATAAATCATAAGATTAAGCATAAAGATTATAAATGAATGACGAAATTGGATTTAACTCCGGTAAATCGATTATCATTTTAACGCTGGCGTAATTTTTTATGGAACTAATATCGATTGGCTTGTATGTAAGTAAGATTTTGCGTAACATAACGCTGTAATGAATTTTGATCGAGGTAAAATTTATTTAAGGTAACAGAAGTTATGAATATTTATGATATAAAATCGAAGTTTCCGCAATTCTCATGGCAACAATCGCTCTTCCAACAGGAGCAACACCAAGGACTATCACCCAACAAGAACACCAAGTCTTTAAAATTCAGCATTCAAACACTTTCCGACGAGAAATAAATCAATTCATTCCACTAACCTTTTAAATAACTAGATCACTAAATTGCAACCTTCCCATAACAGTATCCATAAACGCTCACTTATTAAACCAGCAAAAAACGCTAAACGCCGGACAGTTAACCGTTTAAGACGCATCATCCTCGTTCATCGGGGCAGCTGCGATCGTCCCTAATTACGCGCGAGACAATGATTCACGACGAAAGGGATAATTCGAGTGAGAAATTGAAGAAACGCGCGTATATACGGAAACGCGATGCGTGGCGCAGGTCGGAGCTGGTAAACCAGTTGGCGCGGCCGGCACGCAACGGCGATTTTCCGGCGTTGGCTCTTCCGAGTAAAGTGTTCGCGCAGATCGGGCCGCCGAGGGTAATTAAACGATACGGTAGTCCGAGGATTATTAGCTTAGTTTTTCTCGGGGGATAATAAGGGAGGTAGCGGTTTTGATTGTTATCGATTCGTTAGCGGACTTTCTTTTAAGAAGCAATTTCTAAAGTTGCGGAGTAAATTAGCTTTCGTAATGAGTCAGTGGTGGACATACCAATTCAGCGTTTGTTTAGAGTTCGGAATACTGAATGCGTCGTATTAGAATAGCTTTTTTAGATCTTCTGGCCTTTTTTTTTGTCATCCGATATCGAATATCCTGTTTTGAGTGGAAAGAAATAATTTTAAACTAAATTATAACGATACATTATTCACACTGTAAGGCATATTTTGTTTCGCACACAACTTTTTAGAATAATGCTAATTACGGATATTTCCATTTTCCACGAGGTAATACAACGATGATTAAAAAAAATCATAAAAATCTACTCTGTTTACAAGAAAATGCGGTAAAAGATCAATGACTGCAGTAATGGCATGGCTTTCCACAAGGTACTTGTCGTAAAAGTGATTTTCCTTATATTTTTTGTTCCCCCGTCATAAAACGCTCATAAATGAGCGCGTGTGACTCGAAACATCGAAATACCGTAAATCTGCAGCTCGCATCAAGCATTCGAGTCCGCAGTTTTACAATATTACCGAGCCCTGCAATCAGCTGCAAAAGCATCGACGCTTCGTCGGCTAAAACATTCGCGCGTCGCACTTAATTTTCAAGAGCACTCAAATTGCCCCGCCGTACTCTCGCCTCATAATTGAAACAATAAACAATACACCGCGTCTGAAATGAATTGGAATCTCAGCTCCGGCATTCGACGCCGCCTCTCATTCTCTGAAAACGCGCGCCGGGCAGAAAAAAAAAAGATCGGCGTTCCGAACAATCGACTCGTCGCCGCGCGAATTTCCATACAGAGGAGAGAGAGAGAGAGAGATCGTCCGCGAGCGAGTCGCAGCTCGCAGCCGCGCGGGGAGAGAGAACGACTTCAATTTTTATTGCTCGCCATTCATTAATTACCCACCTGTCCCCATTGTCTCGGCGGATTTCAATATCGCGTATCTCGGCCGGAAAATCGCGGCGAGGAAATCGCTGCGGCGGATCTCGTTATGATATCTCCGCCGGGAGCCGAACGAAAAGGCCGAAGAGGCGAAAAAAAAAAGTGCGAACCGCCGCCGAGAGCTCCGCTATTGTATTGTGTGTATGCCGCGCGCGCGTTATTATCGCCCGATGGAAAAGTAGGCCGCCGAGTTAATGTCGCCGAAGGAGAGCGGCGACGAATTGCACCTTGGCTTTGGGAGGCACAATGGAGGAGCGAGCTGCTCCGCGGCATTCCGAATGAAATGAGGCGCGAAATGGAAATCTCCCGGCGAGCCTGGAGAGGAGAGTTTTTCTGATACAACTTCTCTCGGCGGATTTTCGCTTGGTTATCAGTCGATGGAAGTTGGCTGTTGGAGGGCAGTTCGCTTTCAAATTGTTAAAGTTGGAAGCGGTTGAATAAAAAATTATATTGCGTAATAAGATTTTATTTTATTAGAAAATAGTCTCGTTTCTTGTCGTGAAAATTATTTTCCATATATGCATAATATTGCTTTCCTCTATTTTCACTCTTAACTGTACAATTAACAATAAGAAATGCGTAAAGCAATAAATATTTTCTCACCTGCCTCGTAATTACATATTGTCCATTGTTTCTCGTTTACCTCTATAAGCTACTTTCAATGTCTTAATATGTTTGTACAATGCAAAATTTTTTTTAATACCCCTACATATTTCACACATTAACGTAAACATTCGCTCCTCTCATTTGAATAATTTAAGCTATAAAACGAAGCGTTTACGCAGCCTACGCTTTACGGTTAAAACCCTCTTAACAATCAATATTTAAAAAAAAAAAAGAAACATTCAATCCCTCAAAGAAATATTCATAAACTGCTAAAGGGCGGACTTCCGACAGGCGCTTATCCCTTCCTAAAAATGCACTTGCTATCTCTGCGTTACGTCAGCCGCCTCCTCGCTCCCCATGTCTATTTTTAGCGCGGCGTCTCGAATTCGAGAAAGAGAGAGATAACGCCTGTGTGCCCTTAAACGTCGAGCCGCGAGGCTATAGATAAAGGATCGGGCGCGCGTGCGCAAGTCGCCGCGGCAACAGGTGAAAGTGACCTCCGCCCACGGAAACGCCGAAAAGCCAACAATCGGTCAAACGGTTTTGTCGATTCCGACAGCCGAGCGCGTCGGGGTAATGTCTCTCTTTTACGGCTTTCATGGCCGAGTCGTGATCCTTCTCGCTCGTGAAGAAATACGCGCTGCACGTGATGTCGCCGCCCGGTCGCTCGCTTTGCCGAAGGTCGGAATTGATCCGTTGGATTGCTCGTTTCGCGGCTTCGTCCTCTCTGGAGAAATTTGAATTCAGTTACACTTTTGTTTTTGAATGCGTATAAGAGAGTTAATGATCTTGTCGTCGAAAGCTTTCGCCAACAGTGAAATAATTGCATGCGGGGATAAATAATTTTTATCCGACGAGGAATGCTGGCATAACACGTGCGTACATTTCAATTGAGATAAATGTGATTTGCTTATGTATAATGTATGCGTTACGTACAAGATATTACGAAAATAAAAGGTTGAATATTATTTCTAAATCTGGTCTTTACGTTCCTAAAATAAATTTTCGTTGAAAAAATCTTGCAATTTGTCGAATGGAAATCAGAAAGTTACGTAACTCAAATGTTGATTTTCCAGTTAGTCGCATACGAAAAAAATTTTAGCGAATACGAAAACTTTTCGGAGAAAGGCGCTGAAATGAAAGTCAAGAAATTAGTTATCTGTTTCTAATAGAATTGATTAATTTTTCAATTAATAATAACTCGATCAACAATAATAACTTTTACTGAAAATTAATTGTCACTTTCACTCCGTCGGTTATCAAATATATTAAATTGCCTGCAGACAATTTTCTACCTCCATTTTTACAATCCTTTCTCCAAATCAATACCTTTCACAGCTCCATTTCATTCCTACCCCGTCAAAATAATTCCTCAAAAAAACTCGAAGAAAACTGCAACATATTATATCCCACCGTCCAATCCGGCGCCTCTCGTATCGCCTATATAGAGCCTGGAGAATTCCTCCCAGCTATAGGCAAGGAATTCCTGGGCGCGAGCGCGACCAGCACGCATATAAAACTCGCGCTCGTAAAGCCAAAGAGAGAGAGAGAGAGAGAAAAGGAGAAGCAGAGGAGGAGAGACGAGCCGCTCGCTCGGGTTGCAGTCGCCGCTCCTGCTTTCACATTGTCGCGCGATTTCTTTCCTCCGTATAGAAAGGAAAGCGACTACACGGCAGCGCCTCGGAATTCGCGCGGCCGACGAGGCTTTTCCTGGATAAGTAATTTAGTGAGGGAGAGGCGCGCTGCATTTTTATATATGCAATTGCGACAGCGAATTTTGGGACGATCGCCCGACGGTTCGCTTTGTAAGATCGGGCTTCTTTCTCAAGTGTGGTGTCCGATCGTTACTCAAGACATTGGGAAAGCGAGATTTTTTATGCGGATCGAATGAGTCTTTGGGATCTGTCAATGTGATTCGATTTACGATGAATTTTAGACTTTCCTAAATCTTGTTACTATCTAGTCGACTTCTCATTTCGATAAATACAATTAAATCTTCATTACCTTTAACTGCTTAATTACAGTCTCGATCCAACCTCGCTTAATCATAATCGCATTATCCTCTTCGCCGCTGGTCTTACCTATCCCATCTTCCACATAATTAACAGCAGGCTCGCAATTAATTAAGCTCTCCCACAATCTTCTCCGTCTAACCGACAGCGACACCTCCTTCCCCGCCAAGCGCTCAAAAGCAATTTTTTTCCCGGGGCGTTAAACGCTCGTTACGGGCCATCCGTCGCTGCTCGAGAGAAAAAAAAAGAAACTTGCCGGACGTTAAAAAATTTCTCCGCAGCGGCAGCAGCAGCTCCGTCCCGTTACGCTGCATAGGCACACACACACACACTCCGGGGAGGCATACCAGTTTTTCGAGTTCACAAAGCGGCTGCTCAAAAACGAGATGAGGGCTAAAAAATATCCAAGGGAGAGAGAGGAGCAAGAAAAGTCGCGCGACCGCCTGTCGGAAGGAAACGCGGATAATGACGCCGCGGCCGAACGGGAGAGCGCTAATTACGCTGAAAAGCGCGCGGCGACGGCGGCCGCGGCGGAGGTTTAATTAGGTTTCGGCTGTAATTTTCGAGTAAATTGATCCGTCTAATGAATTCGTCGCGTCGCTTCTGCCGCTCCGCTGGTTCGGGAACGGTTACGAGAAAGATTGTCTCGCGCGAACTGCAGATGGGTTTTTTAGCAAATTTTTTTTTTTTTAAAAACTATTTTGAAAAGTTTATGAAAGCTCCGTATATATACTAACAGCAAGTGCTTCGCTTTATAAATAAAGCTGGAGAGCTTAATGATCTCGGTCTATTTTCGCTTCGATCTCAAAATCTCGCGGGCTTCTAAACAAAGCCGATGAAAAGATAACACACCTCCTTTCGTAATCCCCTAATTAAAAAAAGGCCGCGCCGCTTGTCCAAAAAGAAACTCGCCGAGCGGCCTATAAATAAAGTTCCAAATTAGTAAAGTGGGCCACACCGCGCGCAAGGCGTCGACTCTCGCGCTTAATAATAATAACCCATTGAAGAAAGCATCCCAGATTTTTCGAGCGGCGCGCCTCGGGAGAATTCGAAATTACTTCTCGACACTGGAATTGCGTTCGGTGCTTTTACGACGGTTCTACTTCTGCGAATGCAACGCGTTTAGGCTCAGTTAGTTGGTTAACGTACAGGTGCCCGCGGCTATGCAGCTATTATTACGTCTGCGGTCTATCTTCAATATTGGCGGCACCTCGAGTCGTCACGCTTCTAAAAATCGATGGCACATCGTTGAAATCTCATCCTCCGGCTTCGTTCGCGAGGCGGAGCAGGCAGGAGAGTCGGAATGCGTCGAAGCCGGGAGGTCGTCTAGATGGGGATACCCTCAAGGTTGCATCGGCAGCTGCTCGTACGAGAGAGAGAAAGAGATGCATCATCGCGTCGTTACGAGACAAGTGTTCTCAAGGAACGCAATTTGCGAATCTGTCGTTTGTTCGTTTAAGGTTGTTTCATTATTATGCACGGTGCGCCGTAATGGAATGAAGAAATTGGGATGGTTGTTATTACGACGGCAATTTTCGTGTACGCGCGCCGAGTGCATTACGGTCACGGAGCGGTAATTGTAAAAAGCGCCCGTACGTGATTTTTCTTATCGCTCCGTGATGTTGGTTTTATTTTTTACTTGCTTCCGTGAAAAGTTTTATCTTAACTTTGTAGCTTGTATAATTTAGAAAATGGTGTTAAATAAGGCTTCGCAAAGGTTTCTTTAATATCTTATTTATTGCCTTATATTTCACTCAAGCAATTGATAATTCCTGAACGTTAAGCAGCAATTAAAGCCATGTTAATTCACTGCTGATTCAAACTTTGAATGCATAATATAGATTATGTAATAAATTATATTTATTGACTTATAATTGATTTACTGAATTAAAATTTTGCATATTAAGTTTAAAACAGCTTCCATAATATTCTTTGGGGAGAAAGAATGACGGTAAAATGGAAAAGTGACCATCAAAAGGACCTAAATAGGTCACTTTATGGTCATACTTAATGTTTTCATGCATTCAGGTTAATCGTTTTTAAAAGCAGGCATAATCATTTACTTACTTAGAAATAAAGACGTGGAAAAATATTTTTTAAAAACTTTAATTAGCCGGTCGATTCGCAAAAGTGGCACGTAGTGTATTATTGATTCTTATCGACACTTACTTTTACCGAGAAAAAGGTCAAATATTTATAAAACCAAATTAGAACGTCAATATACTTTTTGCTTTCTCAGCCGTAAAATAAATTAAAAATTTCAGCCATTTTAGAAAGTATTTCGACTGCTTAAATGTAACTAGAATATTTAAACCACCTAAAATTACCGATCTCGTTTTCAAATTCACAAATTTTCCACCGCAAAACCGGAGTTTCCCCCCACTTGCTTTCATCAAAACACCTCGAAACCTCGATAAACCCCGCGGCGGAAGCATCGAACCAGATTGCTTCGGTTTCGAGTGGTGCGGTGCACACCTATCGAGATTAAAAGCTATAACTGCATCCGCAAGACCTCGGGCTTCCAACGCAGGAAAGCAGTCGGCAACTTTCTCGCCGATTTTCGTCCAAGAAATCGAGAGACGCGGACGCGCTCGTTCCGGCTAATCGTGTGCGAGGAGAGAGAGAAAAGTGAGAGAAGCTGCCCCCCCGGCGCGCGCACGTCCACGGAGAGTTTTCTGGGGCAGAAAGTGCGCGCGCGGGGAAAAGAGGCTTTTTAAAACGAGCGACGCGCCGCAAATGAGATCTCGTTCGGGTGCGTCCCTTTTCGAGCGGCGCCGACTCGTCGCACGGGGAATTACCGCGGCGACGCCTCGGCGCTTTTCCCTTTTTCGGCGTCTTATCTCGGGCCTCTTTTAGCTCGGCGGTGAATCTTGAACGTAAAGGGAATGTCGCATTAGGCGGTGTCACCTAAACGTGATATGACTTTTGCGCTTTGAGAAATTCTAATTTTACGTTCCTTCGAAGAATAAACGTATATATTAAAACGTGTTTATATCATCCGCTTTGCCTACTTTTTATCCTTTTAGCGAGTGAATAAATAAGCGCCGAGTTAATTAAAACAGCTCTACGACAGCTCGTCTCGCAAAGAAGTCTAAAGCTGTACTCCTCACGTGAAACGCGGCACCAGAATAAATTGAGTCGGCGCGCAGAAACTTTAATCAAGCCTTCAGTCGGACGTCTCAGAACAATTAAATACACACGCACATCCGAACAATTAAACGCACTCGGTTGGAAATAAAAAAAAGGACCCCCTTTATCCCTTAGTCATCGCTTTTTCTTCACGATCGTCGCATCGCGCGGTTCAGTTCCCTCGTTTCTTATCGTCATCGTTCGTCTCTTTTTCTGCCCCCCCTGCACGCTAACAAATCCACGTGGCTTCGAGAGAGAGAGAGAGAGAGAGAGAGAGAGAGGAGCTCTGCGCCACGCAGGTACAAGGATAAAACGGTGCGTCATTAGGACGCCTGCGCCAGTCTAGAACTGCCTATAATTAGATGAAAGTACTGCAGAGATTCGCGCCTGGATGGCGAGGATAACGCGGTCATTCATCTGCAGGTTTTTCTAATTTTACTTTTATCCGACGTTTTGTAAATATTTCATACCAATAGTCTCTATAAGTTTTAGCCAATTAAACGATAAGTACAATGCACTTTTCAAATGACAAACTGTAAAATTAGAAACACATTCGAAATAAGAATTCTAGCTGAAAAGAAGCATCATCACAGGCACAGCCGTATCTTCTCCTTCGTTATACCGTTCTCTCATCTCACGCTGTTAAACAGAGACCCGATCGATAAAAGGAAGCGCAAGAAGTCGTCTAAGGCGAAGGAGTCCGAAGAGGGAATCGGTGTGCCGCATAACTGGCAGATCGAATTGATTTCGCGAATCACCGCCGGCGGACTCCCATTGCCGAGGGAATGGGGATTTTATCGGCGTTACAAACGCGGCCGCCTGTAGTTTCGCTCCGACGTTGGATACGTACCGTTAGATTTCGGCGCCGAAGTTAATTCCGAACTAATCAGCGTGAAAATTCGCAATCCGTCCGCCGGCTTGAGGAATACGTACGTGCCCGTTTTACCAGATTTCCGAATGAAAAATTCAACGAGTACAAGTACGAGAGGAACATTAGTTCGTTAAAAGATTAAATATTGGCATTGTTACTTTTCCGAATGGAATTCACTTAACGACTTCGTCATGTTAATTCGCGACGCCGTCGAATCGCGCGAAACTCATTATTAGCCTCGGCTAAATGAGTTTCACCTTGGTAGCCAGACGGGCGGCTTTATCAGCGACAGGCGCTTAGCGGCTCGAAGTGCCCGACGGCAAGAAAGTCGCGTCCGCGCCGCGCGACATCCTTAAGCGGCGCTCGATTTGCCGGCTTCTTTTCTCTCGCTCACAATATCTCGACAATACTTTTGTCTGGGTCGACTGTGATGGTGCATTAAACCGCGAGCCAAGTAGGCTACAATGGCCTCGTTGGATTCGGGTTACGAGGAACGAGGATGAACATTTATTGACCCCCATTGATTCGATCTGATGTTTGATGGTGTTTTTTTTTTTTTTTCGGGATGAGCTTGTTTCCCGGCTAATCGGTGCGAGTCGGAATGAAAAATTGATTCACTTGTCGCTTCTGTGGCGAGTGATGAATGTACGTTGAGTGAGAGTTCAATGCACCTTCACCGCCAGAATGCTGGATGGACATGTTTAGGATTAGCGGTTTAAGATTATGCGACTGTGATATCGGAAAATGAAATGACGATTGTAACTGTATATGAAGTCGCGTTTAATTATTGATTCCTGGTAAATACTAATTAAACCGCGATTCGACAATTCTATAGATATAACAGTTACAATTTAAATATACAAAAACTTAATTACTATATTACGCAATCTAACGAAATCCTTTCTATTTCAGCAATATGCCAAGAAACACGCAGACCAGAGCCACGTGATAGAGCAGATGAACACAAAGTACTACTACTACACAAGGACACAGGGCCTCTTCAGGATATGCTATCCCAAGGACCGACCACCCACCGGTAAGCCTCTTTCTTCACCGCGATCCCCCGTCACTCCGAAATCCGCCATGGCGAACTCCCCGACCAGCTGCGCTTTCACCCGAGACTTTAGCCCGACACGACTTTTGCCCAATCCCCGCGGCTTCGCCTAACCAAAGCAGCATCCTCGCAAAGAGCCGATATATATATATGCTCCTTCGGATATAAGCAGCTCCTTATAGAAAGTCCTCCCTGGACCTGAAAGAAAGCCCGGCCGGTTTCCCAGCGGGCCTCGGTTCGTAAATTATAACAGTGATTTAGCGCGCGGGTCTTCATTACACGGGATGCGGTCGTTCTGGAAATGCAGCCTGTCGATGTCGCGCGTCGAGAGGATATATATGTTCGCGCTCGGCATGCCTGATAGTCATTGCCGGTTAATGAGGTTGGGCCAGGCCTCTGCGCGAGAGAGGCTCGCAAGAAGGTTACTCGGCAATTATGCTGTTCCCCGAGTCTAGTTTGCGAACGCCTGCTTTTCAATTAATTTAACGGGTTCGATTTAGCGGTACACATACATAGGCGAGTCGACGCGCGAAAGGCTGCTTGCGATTATTTGAAAGTGGCGCTGCAAACAGCCGATTTACAAGTGAAAACTGAAATAAAAAAGATAAGGCGGCCCCGCGTAATAAAAGTAAAATTTTATTGCTACGCGAATTCAATTAAGTAATATCCTTAAAACTTCCATTACGTCCAAAAACCTATACTAAATTCCAGACTCGTTATTCAACTGCAATTTATCACAAAAGTAAAAGTCCGAGCCGGAGGTGAACAAAAGCTCTTAATTATACCCTCGCGCGTAGATAATCGGGCATCATTTCCGTCCGCATAAAAGAAAAAAAAAAAGGCAGCGCAACTCTTACGTAAACAAACCTCCCGATAACATTGACCGCCCGCCGACTTTCGACTGAAAA
Organism: Ormyrus nitidulus; assembly: GCA_900474335.1. Taxonomy (NCBI): domain Eukaryota; kingdom Metazoa; phylum Arthropoda; class Insecta; order Hymenoptera; family Ormyridae; genus Ormyrus; species Ormyrus nitidulus. Next base: position 53,896 of record UCOL01000105.1, read on the forward strand.
AGCCATCAAATCGCAAAAAAAAGCGCACAATACACCGTTGCGCACGTATTATCTGCGTGCAATTGCAGCGCGGAGAAGGCGAATGAATCCGCGATACTTATCGTCGACCGGAAAAAAAGAGTCGATCATAAACGTTCGATGTTCTCCGCGCGCCTCTCACCGACGCGCGAGATGAGAGAACGCAACGAGTCGCGTATATATATACATACGGACGACTTTCTACCCGGGCTGCTTGTGTATACACGTAACAGCTCGAGATCCATCCATTTGTTTATCCGTCATTTTTTTTTTTTTTCCACGAGCCGATCCGTGGGAGACGAAGTTCGCTTCGGTGGTAATAGACGCCGCCGTTTACGCAACGCCGCGAGGTTTTAATAGAAACTTTTTTTCCACCGCGACGCGTAATCAGATTGGGAGCTTTTTCGATGGAATTGTTTCTCAGCGGCGCGGAAAAATTAACGGCTCGGGAGGGTAATGTGACGGTCGTAAGTTGATTTTGAGCGGTTTGCTTCCTTAAAAAAAGAAAGAAAGAGCTCGTTAAAATATGCTCCTTTTTTTCTCGCGATAAGATCGGAAAACGTGTTTCGCGATTTCTGGAATCAAAATGTACCGTTTTTAACAACGCACGATGCCTGCCCCCTTCAGATTCAGATCTCGGAAAAAAAATGACGGAATCGCCCATACACGACTCGCTAGAATACAATTGTTCCCGTTTTTTTTTCTACGTCAACAGATTTTAATGCCCCGCTCGACTTGACATTTAAAGCCGACCTGCCTTCTCGACAGTCGCCTCAAAATTAAATAAAACTTTCGAATCATTAAAAGGACGCTATTGCAATTCAAACGGCCGCGCAGCCTTTTCAACCGAACTCACGAGAAACGCATATCGCGCACCGAGTAATTACGTTCGGGGGATCGCGAGCGTCTCGGCGCGGCGGCCGATGTAAAGCAAACTCGCGAATATTTCCTTTACGGTCGCTTTCGCGAGTGAAAGTCCCCGCATAAACAGAAACGGCCCCCCCCCCCGCCAGAGGGAAGAGCCGCGTGTGTGTTTTCGAGTCGACGCCTCGCGGTGGAGGTGAAATTAATTTGTCGGAATGGGCCTGTGCCGTTAACCCGGTTAAAGCGTCAGATTTATAACACAATGGGAGGATTATTGTCATTTCTCCGCTTTTTCTCCGGGCGGCTTTTCACTTCTTTGTATATTAAGCGAACGCGCGCATTTACTTTCGTATATAAACGAGAGCTTTTGACGCAGTCATTGCCTTTTTGCCCCCTGGGAGTGTTATTTTTCTTTCTTTTGTTCGAGCGCGGCTTTTCAGGTGACAATCGCTTTCAGGTGCTAAAGGATCGCTTTTCTTTACGAGATCTTTGTTATACTTTTAACGAGCTGCTAAGATCCTTAATTTACATGCCTTTTGAGCTTCATGAATCTTTTATTAAGCTATACTATTACTTTCTGCCCCTGTCTTCTTTAAAAGTTTACTTTCTTGCGTCACATTAATTTAAATATACTGATCCGAATATTTGACCTCGTAGAAAAATTATTTGTGCCAGCGTCAGTATATTTATAGTGTGTTTTAATTAAGCGTCAAAAAGTGGAACATTACATCTAAGACACCTGAGCCGTTGGAATAATAATTTGCACCTAACTGGAGGAAATACTTCTTAGTCATCGAACCTTCGCTGCCGCATTACTTAATTGCTGGCCTAATTTTTAGATTGCCGCCTCAAATATTTAGACTCCTTCCTGTTGCGCGTAACGGTTAAACACCCATCACAAAAAAATTCCCAAGAAGCATCGGCGCGTCTGCAGCTAACCCCGTAAAATCCGGCGATTCCAAAAAAAAAATGCACAAAAGCTCGCCAAAGCAGCAAGGAAAAAGTACAAAGAAAGAGCGTAACGCCGGGCATCATTCCTCGAGCACGCAAAAGCGCCGCGGAATACCGAGCGGCTCGGCCGCTCATATCGCAGGCTGCGTCCGCAGAATGTAAATCAGTAAACGTGCGCCTAACGGACTCGACGCCCGGAGTCGCTCTCTCTCTCTCTCTCTCTCTCCTTCTCCTGGCATGCTCCCGAGGCTCAGCGACGCTGCCAGAGGTGTCACGCTTGAGCTCCGCCGGTATGATTGCCGAGGGACGGACCGTTAACGGCCGACGTGATACCGGAGAGGAGGGAGCTTTCTTTTAATGAACCTCCTTCCGGATATTTTTCTTCAAATCGGGGAAATTGGGTTCGAGTTTTTCTGAAAATTGCGAGCAGAGCGAGAATTAAGGAGTGGAATTTTTAATGGACACTTTTTCTATTCATGATCCATAATAAGTTAGGGTATTATTATTAAATTTGTAGAGAAGCAAACGTTTTTCGGTATTACGGCTTTATGAAACTTGGTATTATTTTAATTCGTAGAAGTCATGATTATTATCATTTATTAATATAGATTAGTGTTTTTCGGTGTATAATCATTTCTTACTACGTCAAACCGACGTGAATCTTATAACAGTATAGAGTTTCTTTAAAATTATAAATAGCAGCAGGACGGAAGTAGAAAAAAATATCAAGGCCTCGGCTCCAACCATCCGTTAAGAATTGATAAATACAAGGTTTTATGCAAAAATGCCATGAAAATGAGAAAGCTGCGACTTGCTTTCATTTACATAATCAATAATTACTCCCGGCTAATCTATCCCATTTATTTGGAGCTCGACTGCAGTGATTACGCGATAGTTTTTTTTTTACCTCCCAGAAAAACTTGCCCGCGCAAATACCTAACCAAATAAGGAGCCAAAATTAGAGCAGGATGCAATATATTTACCGTTCGCGGGAAAAAAAAGCCGGTCCTCCGCCGAAAGTCCACCTAATTAGACCGCTAATTTCGTGATTAAGTATTACGTGTGTGCATACAATACGGACGACTGTATAATATAATAATCTCGAAGCGCGAAGAAAGCAGCTCTCTTCCGCCTATGTTAATCGTGCTTGCATAATACTTAATAACAATCTCTCTCTCTGTATGTATAATACTTAATTTTAAGCCTCCTCTCTTATGAAAGTAATCCGCGAACTCCGCGCAACTTTATTAATATTGAATAGATCATTTTTACCGCAACTCAATGGCAGTAAATCCCAAAGCATCTTCCGAGCAATTATCCTAAAATTAGTTATTACGATCGACTCCCCGTCCTTACATAAACCAGCAGATTAAACTTCCTTCTCAAAATGTACAACGTTCAAATAAGCGAACTTTTCGTTCGGGCAATTTCTGTCAGAGAGGCCGCTACAAAACACTTCCGCGACTCGATCCTCCCCCAGATAGGACGAACTATGAAAGAGAAGTGTCTCGGGCTGCTCCGGAAGTCTCGAGTTCCTCGTGGGAAAGGTGTGCTATGCCCCGCAGACGGTTGACTCTACGCAAACGAGAAATTTCCGACTGCGGCTTTTGCGTGGCGGACTCTTGCGAAATGGCTTTTCAGAGAAATTTATCACGAGTTATTTGCCATTTTCCGAAAGTCGTTTCTTCCTCGGACGAACTTCGGGCCTCTCCGCGGCTTTGCTGAGATTCAATCTTGCGTTCTGCGTGGTGGATTATTTATATTTATTATTCATGGAAGAGTCGTGGATTGTTGTTCGTTTATTATGTTAGGTACCGTTAATGAGCTGGATAGGTGGTGTGAGGTGTACTCCATTCACAGCGGTTTTAATCCGTTGTAATTTATGAGGTATTTTAATAAATCTAATTATATTAGTAAATGTTGCTGTGTAATGTTATAGGGATTAAAGTTTTAATTCGAAGGCGGAATATTTTCAATTTGGTAGCCAAATGCTTAGAAATTTATCCGTACCTTGTGCAATAAAACTGCTATTTATTAAACATACGACGTATGCATTAGTATATTTTAATGCTTTGCCTACTTTGAAGTTTCAAAATCAACTCTTTTAAATCACGCAAAAACTACTTTATAGATTGTATTATCGATATTCCTTAAACCCTACTAAAAGATGTGCACATCAAAATTTATAAGCAAATTATGAAACTTTTGCCAGAATACACGAGGAAATAAAAATCTTTATAAGTCGATTAAACGCTCGAAAGTTGGTTGCTAAAATCAAGATATGGACATAATGAAGCTCTACTCTTCATAGAAAAGTAAAAAAATTTTCCGTTGAAGATCTCTCTAAACCTAACTTTCGAAGGCAAAGCGGGCAGTGGAGATGCGGGCTGGGCATTTGCTTTAAAATCGTTAAAAACACTAAGCGTCAAGTAAATTGTGTCTGATAACACTCAAAAATGATTTTTTTTAAACGAACCATTTTTCGCCAACTACCACTCGAAGGCACTAACGATCGCCGCGTCATCGGACGACGCTCGACGATGGAAAAGTATTAGCGGAAGCTATCGGCGCGTCCCGCCGCCGGAAGCGCCTAAAGCGGAATGCCGAAACCGATGCCGGCATATAAAAATGCGCGCGTGCCGCGCGGCTTTCCACCTCTCGAGCTCCCGAGCTGCCAGGGAACGAACGGTTTACCGTTCGTTCAGCGTTCATTTCTCATGGAAACAATACACCGCCGCTATAGATCACATAATGGGTATAGCTGCCGAGATATGCTCGCTGCAGCCGCGGCGCGAATTTCGCTTTACAACACCTCCGTCGGATCATCGGGGAAAAATCGCTTCGTCCTCCTCTTCGCGAGAGAATGGAGGCTGATCGATCTTCCGTTCGTTTTTTTTCATCGCTCTCGCGCGCACATATATACGTCCATATCGCGGGAAAATCCGTCGGCGGTTCACCGAACCCGGATGCAGTCCGCGGCGTTCCGCCTAAAATTTACGGCCGACATTAAAAGACAGAGACGCGGAGACCGATCCTCGTAAACTCATATACGCCCTATCGGACAGTCCCTATATACACCGAAAGACCGACTCTCCGGCGGAAAGCGGCGGCTCGAAATCCAGTTTCGCCTAAAGTAGGCAGCGCGGCGCGCGCGCAGCTCTCGGGCAAGATCGTTGACTCGCGCCGCGGCGTCTAACTGTATGATACCCCGCGCCGCCGCCGCCGCCGCCTCTTGCCTTTTCTTTCCTAGTCGTTGGCCTGCTCCGCGGGTCTGCGTGTATTCCGAGACGCGCTGAAAAAGCGCAGTTCGCTTCGACAGTTTTAGGGAATCGTAATACTTTGACGGAGAGGTTGTCTGCTTTGGATGCTTCGGCTTGCTTCGCGGGTAATGCGGCAATTAGTTTGGACAAATCGGGAAGAGGGACTAGGTTGGACGAGACAAAGTAATTAGGCTTTTTAAATGCATCGCTCGACGGTTTATCATCGAATTCTAATGCAGGAGTTGAAAAAGATCTGGGTGCTATATATGCATATTGGCGTTCATTAGCGACTCTTCGAGATTTCACCGAGATTTTAAATGCTCTTCGGGAATGTCTATTGTATAACGAATGAGAAACTTTTCGCGCGGCTCATTGACTTAACGGAAGTTACGTCTGCTTACATTATTCATGAGCACCAGCAGATAACAAAACTATTTTATTTTATATATTCTAACGCCATCCGTTCGAGCGACCTTTCATGAAAGTTTAAGTCTCTGCATTCTCGTTGGTATGCATATATAAATGCAATTTCAATTTCTTCCGCAAACAGTCGCTCGCCAGATTCGTATCGTCTCCTGCACAGCACGTTTCGCTACATTTAGATACTAATGTAGTCGGGCTATGTTATACATTATTTTTCATAGCGGCAGTAAAGTGCTTCCTCAATAAAATGTTACACATTAAATGAGTTAACAGTAACGGGACCGCGGCTGATATTGAACTGCTTAACCGAGCAAAAATAGTCGACCAAATTTATTAGGTAGTCCATAAATTAGTTGTAAAACGCCGCGTCTGCAGTCCGAGGTTTTTTTTTTAAAAATTAGAAGAAAGACGCGATTAAACTGTGTATAAATTAAGGCTTTCGAATACATAACTGTTTATCGGCTCTGATAGAGAATATATATTAATGCGTGCTGTCATCGTTGCTCCACTATTTATTATGCGTAGTATTATACTGCAATAAATTTTTTATACATCGGTACTGCTTTCTGTCGAATTCATAGATGCACAGCTATCCGGGCCATATAACAGAACCACTTTCCAGTATCAATATGAAATATTTGAGAGGCTGGTTACATCAATAAGAATCATGAAAAGAATGCGGCAAATTTCCATGCATCTGTATAAATTAAAATTTTATTGAAATTCAGTTGAAGCTTAGCTTCGTCGCCCAACAGTTACAGCAATGACCTACTTAAAAAGCTTCGAATTAAAGAGACAAAGTGCCAGCCAATACGTTAAACAGTAAAAATAAATGTTGCAACCGTAAGCTTCCATAATTTGCTATATAGAAATTAATTGTTATACAGGAGTCGATCGAGGCTATTATTCAGCTATAAAATTCGCTGTTACAATCTTGCTGTTTATAAACAATAGAATGGGAGTGGAACCGATTTGCCTCGCAAATTTAATAAGCTTTACAAGGGGCTTCGACGTAATCTTCCTACAAATCCTTACGCATTTTCATTTTTACACGCTGACACATAACATGATTCGTGATACACAAAGAGCACACAGCGATCGACCTCGTCGTCCTACGAATTAGCCATCCTCATTGTTATTTCCCAACGAATTCTGGTTGAGCAAGTTGTGATATTACGGGAAAGCTTATTCATCGCATTGAAATTCAGTACGAAGAAATGATTTCATTAGAGGCATCGAATCGTTCCATCATCTGTAGTTTTTTTTCTTCTTATTATGCTGAGCTTCAAAATTATTTCAATAGCTGTATTAGACATCTGAAATGCATCAAATTACCACACTTCCGTCCTTGGCAGATCTCGAAATTCGTTATACTTAGCTCCTTAAACTTTCAATTGAAGTAAAAAATAAATAAATAAAAAGTAAATTTAAATAAATAAATCAAATATCTCACCCGTATAATAAGACAGTCAATGCACAATATGCATCCTTAAAAAAGAATCAAATTAACGCAAAATCGGGCGCCCATCGAGCTCGGCTCCAATCTCCTCCGCGTCCACACCTCCGAGCCATACACACTAGACTCTCGTTCCACTTGCCGGACTTTTCTCTCTCTCCGAGCTGTGCACCGACGCCTTCTGGCTCGGGCACTCGGCGCGCCGTCGGATTACCGTTCGAAGGACGCCGCACGGCTGGGCTCGGTTTTCCCTCGCCGCGCGGCCGCGCATTCTGGGTCGTAGTCGTTGAGGATGCTCGGAATATCTATCGGCCCGAGCGCGTCTCTGGGGCATATATATATATATATATATCGGTGTCCTGCTTTTCTTCGCTGTGGGAACATTCTTCTCGTTTATGCAGCCGCGAGACGAGTCCTGATGGGTAATGATGCGCGAGGACTCGTGAAAGGCTTTTTTGCGTATGCAAGCACCGTAGTTTTTCTTGCTTTTTTCGTGCGGGGCTCTCGAGTGGATTGAAAAAAAAGAGGCGCGCTGCGGTAATGCTAAATAACCGAAAGGGGGCCGGGCGCCTTTTGAGGAGGGAGAAATTTCTTCTTATGTAAATAACTTTCTTCGTTTCGGTATTGACACACATTTTTAAAAGACGTGTTTCGGGTCGTTTTAAATTTTTTTTATTTATACTATTTTAAAAGAAAGCTGACGATAAAACGCTAAAAAGAAATTTTTTCTCGAGCCTCCTTATACCTCTCCGTTCCTCTAAAGGTTCATCCCAATTATCACATTAGCAGCATTCCTCGGTGCAGCCTGGCAAAAATTTTTCAAGGCGACACACCTATATTTACTCAAGCCCCGCTGCCGCGTCGTCCGCTCCAAGTCCGGCAACCGGCAATTACTCTCCATCCCTCGATGCAAATCGACCTCCGCCTAATTCGCGATTAATTCAGCCTCTCTCTCGAGCGGCTCGTCAAATCGTTCGATCTCCTTACTTATATATCCTCCGCTGCAGCTGCCGCCGCGGTGCGCCCTGCAGTCCGCTTCAAGGTCTCGCGCGTACATGTACGTAACTCACCTTCCTTCTCCGACGCATCGCCGCCCACGGACGAGCCGCGTTTCTTCATCATAATCGTCTCTCTCGCGCCGCCTACCGGCGATTTTCCTTTGATGGGTCGAGCGCGCGCGAGATGCGTCGTCGTTTTATGAACGGGGGGGAAAAGTCGCGCGGCTCCTTTTTCGGACGGCTCTTTCTTTTTGCTGGTAAGAGAGATTGTTAGCGGCTGTTAAAGGCCGGCAACTGCCTCTTCGCAACGCCTCGCGGGAATATACTTTTTCCGATTCGAATCGAGCGGGGATTTGTTTGTTACGGAGCTGTTTAGGATGAATTGGTCGCTGCTGCTGTTGGGAGATAATGCGACAAGTTGGGCGATGTCCAGTATAATCTTGCGGCTTCTCTTGCTCGAATTAATTTTATTAATAGCGCTACTTGCGTCTGTAATTGTTTTGAACAAGAGCTCGACCACGTATACTTTGGCAATGTTCACTGTACGACAATCAAAGAGCAATACTTGTTAAAAAACTTAAAAATAAAAAAAATCTACCTCCCGATTAGAATAAGATGTCTACTTGTTAACATGCAACCTTCTATCTGTAAAATTTTATATGATTATGAAATATTCTTCAAATAGAATATAATATAACTATTGTATCTAAGCTAAGTAAATTAATTCATATAAAGTTAATAGAGCTTATTATTTAAAAAAAAAAAAAAAAAAAAATTGGTCGGTGTGGAATGAGACGTCGATAAAAAATGTAGAACTAGAATTTTCTGAAATTTTTCAAGGCACGAAAAGCACGCAGTGTACTAATTCGAGCATTACCGGAAAAAGAAGAAAAAAAAGCCTTAATGTTGCCCCCGCGTAATTTTTAATGAGCCTCCGTTCCAAGCGTCGACGGCGGTATGATGCAGCTCAGTTTGGATTTCCCAGCTCGTGCACAGGCTAAGGCTAAATGACTTTTCCGACTTCGTTAATGACGATTACACTTTGCCGTTACTGTCGCTTTCTATCCTCTCCCCCGCCAGAAACTTTCGCAATTTCGCGGCGCAATTAGGCCCGCGCGCGGGCGAGAAAGAAAAAAAAACGCGAGCAACGATATTTTATGAATGTTTTTTAAACGAATAATCACCGGCGAGTTTGCGCGGCTAAAAGTGCGTTCGTTCTTCTTGTTGCAGTGGAAACTTACCTGAGCCCGGTGGAGACGCACTGCATGAACATTGACTACTTCATCCCTGACGAGGAGAACCAGACGAGAGGATTTTCGGACGACGCGATGGCCCGACTTCGTGAGTATCTCTCGAAAACTGCTGATCGCTCGAGATTTCAATTATAGATTATAAATTCGCCGAACGAAAGGTTGCATTAATGAGTGCACACCGCTTGTTATTTCGCTTGCACGGACTAAAACTCGAAGATCTCTTCGTCTTTTGAAAATATCGTTAAATAATTATTGATTATATTTACCTGCGAGGCATTATTAATTAAAATACATTGACGATCCGCTCCAGATATGGGACGATCGGTGATCGCCCTGTTTATGGTTGGATTCCTGGCAATCTTCACGGCCTTCTGGACCGGCGTCGTCGGCTGCTGGAAGAGATCACCCGGCAACATAACCGCGACCGCTATTCTGATGCTGCTCGCCTGTGAGTATAAAACTCATTTTCTGTCACAAAAAGCCTTGCTTGTAGGTTTATTTTTAGGTTTCGTGAATTTTTAGGAAACTGATTTGAATAATTGGCTTGGGAGTGGACGTTGAGTGATGGATGCTCTTGACAGTTGACTTATTATCTTAATTATGACTAAATTAGCATTTAATTTCGGGCAAGAATTTCATGGAATAAAGTTGTTTTTTATTTCTATCAATTAAAAATTTATCTGTCTGTTGAAGTTGGTATATATTATTGATTCTTGAATAAATAGAATAAAAATCTTAACGGTTGAATTTACGGATAGTGAAAGAAAGTTTTCGTACGTTACGCAATGCTTTCTGCCAAAGCTTCGCCTCCTTTCAGTGTGCGAAGAGCTGCTATTTTTGCCTTTACAATATGAGAATCACGTAACATATAAATTTATTAGACTTCCTTTGAGAATTGACACTGTAATTATTTTAGAAAATTACCTTTTATATTCATCAATTGAAATGCAATATGTCAATGTTAATAATTGAATACAACATCGTGAATAACGTTGTGTGCCAATCTTTGTTTCAAGCAATTAGACATTTTTATTCAAAATTTTTTACGACCATCGCAGTTTAATCACAGCTTAACTTGCACCACAATTATTTACGATTCATTGCAAGCATTATCATCGAAGACTTAACGCTAAAACTGTCTATTCCAGCTCGCATTACCATAGCTTGCGCAAACAATTAGCACAAATGAAACGATGAATATTCAAAAAAAAGAAAAAAAAAAGAACGTATCCCTATTACAAATTAAACTCGAACCTAATCGTTCCAGGCTTACTGAGCGCCGGCGGCATGGGTCTGTGGCACGGAGTCGAGTACTACGAGAAGGAGAAGCTGGTCGGCGAGGAGTACTACCAGCAGTGGAGCAGCGTAAGTTCAAAGCCCTCTCATTAAGCCGCGAAGGATGAATACCGTCCGTCCGCGTGGGTCGGGTTGCGGGAATTTTTCCGCTGACGCGTTTCAGGAGCCGCCGATTGTCTCGAACGTTGCGGCTGTCGCAATGGACCCGTGGAGAAAAATTGCCGGCTATGGATCGACGGGTACACCGTGAGTTCGTTGCGAAATCCGTCGCTGAGAGATACCGGCGGCGACTGGAAGCGATCGACGGCGGATCGTTCAACGTTTGGATTGAGTTTTCCGAGGATTAAATTGTTTTCTCTGCTTTGTGATGTGGTGCATCAACCTGAATTTTGGACGATCCGGCTGGGTAGATTTAAACTAACGACTTGATGTACTGTTGAGTTTATTTAGCATTCTTTAAAGTGATTTCTCATTTTATTCCTATATAAATAGTCCATTAATTCACTGTAAGTATGCCTTTGATAAAAATGAAGAATCAATTCAAGGGTTAAAAGAAACTTTGAAAAGTATTATCCGGTTACTGTTTGCTCACGTTTTTATTATATAATCTTTAAAGCGGAACACGGGGGAAAAAATTTCGAAAAAAGTGAGAATCGCTCGAAAGAATGCAGTACTTTTAGTGCCAGCAAAAAATGCCATCAGGAAGAAGGATCAACTGGAGGAAAACCGCAGGAAGCAGATTCTATTAACTTGATCCAATTAACCTGAATTTTTTCAGACGAGAAATGGACGAGTTCCGAAATTCCAAGCTTAGTATACCGGATGAGCTATTTATAGTTGGTCGAAATTTTAAATTTCAAAATAACTGACAAATCGGATATTTAAAACTTATACGCAAAATAATCAGAGGTTTCACTATAAACTGAATTCTAAATTGATACAGCTGGTTAAAGCAGTGTTCTTAACTCATTCTTTTTTATTCCATTTTTCGATAAGCTGTAAAAAGTCAAAATTAATTGGTTCTTCAAGCCTAAATAAAACTCATGAAATAATATTATCTAAATTGATAAATCAACAGTTAAAACCCATAAAATGCAAAACTACCATTTAAAAAGAAAAAAAGGAGTCTCCAAGCCGATATTTGCTCCATCGAAACTTTGCCTGCCTCAGCGCAGAGAACCTTTCGTTTATCGTCAACTCCTCGCAAACGCGCCGAATGGGTCAAGCGCCGCTCGGAATCTCGGAACTCGGCTTCTAAAAGCTAAGTAAACAAAGAAGAAAAAAAAGAAAGAAACAGAAACGTAATAATCCAGGTGCTGCGAGACCACACGGCCCAGTGGTACGACTGGTCGTTCTACCTGGCCTGGCTGGGCGTGGCGATGTGTCTGGGCGCGATGACCCTCTTCCTGATAGCGGCGAGCTGCCTGCGCAAGGAGCGGGCCCGCGAGCAGGCCCAAAACGTCCAGTACATAATGCCAGGTCAATGATCCCAATCGAGACGAAATATCTCTGACATATTTGTCGTTTTTTTTGTTGTTGTTCTTGGTTTCGCTCTATTACGGTTGGCTCTCTGCTACTACCTACCTACCTTCCGCACACAATTACTACACAATCGGCCTGAAGGTCCTGAAGGACCACTCACAAATCTCGTACGACTGGTCGTACGTGGTGGCTTGGGTCGGCGTCGGTTGGTCGTTGGTCAGCGCTATACTCTTTAGCGCGGCGGCGATTTGCTTAAGGGGCGAGAGAATGCGCGAGGAGGCCATGAACATGCAGTACCTCATGCCTGGTATTACTTAACATTATTAATGAAGCCCATAGATAATACTAACTCTTAACCCCCTCCGACCTTCCTCCTTCTTCCTTACCGAAAATCCCCGACCATTTCAGTACGGCGATTTGCATCTAAATCCGGACAGGTGGGATTTTTTCCTCGAGTTTTTCTTCAAGGGGAGATCCGATTAGAGGAATTTAGGGTGCAAACGCGGAACATCGTACCTTCCATCCGTTAAAGCAGGTTTCTTTCATTTACTGCAAATCGATTGACGATTTCAGTCAAATGGGGGAAATTCTGCTTTATATATAAACTTACAAGCAAACCGATATTTAAAAACCCAAACAATATTAACTGCCACGTACAATAAATTGAACAATGTTAATTTATAACTACTAATGGCTATGTACAAAAGATTAACGTAATTTAGATAGAATAGAACTCAATAAAATTGTTCATTGAATGAACTGTATCGACACGTTCATTAATTTTTAATTAAATGTAAAGTACAAGTATCTTCCTGATAGATAGCATTAAATTGATTCGGTTGGCGCGATATCCTTCAAACGTGAGCGGTAATGGGAGCACAAGGCCATTATCCCAACCCGCAATATAGTTTCTAATTTATACGTCACATTAAAAGCGCAACACTCGAAGCCTTTGAAAAACAATCGTCAGGACGCCAGTTATTTTGTTTGGAAACTGTTGTTTTTTTTTATCGGTGAGCACTATCATTCCGATCCCCAGATTACTCTTACGCCCAGCTTTTACTAACAGACCTCCTCGAACTCGTCTCCTGAGAGTTTATTTGAATTAATAAAGGACGTGAATGCATACAGATACTTACAGTTTTATCTCCATTCGAGAAAGGATTCGATCTGATTTTAATTCCCGGCTGCTTGGCTGTGAATCATGATGGTAATTAGACATTAAACTGACGCATAAGGTGACTTTCTTGTAGATTTTAATGGGTGTACGCATTCTATATATAAAGGTTAGCAGCGTCGTGCACTTATCGATCGCATTTATTATGGAAATTGAAAAAATCCTTAGCAGCTGCTGCTACGGAACTTTCTTGAATACATAACCACTGGTATATTTATGTAAATTACGAATCTAATAGAGTGGCTGCTTTCGATCCGCTCGAGTAATTCTCTATGAATTTTCATTTACTTTGCATAAATCACATTTTTTTTTCCAAGAGCTTTTTTCCAAACGGGATTTCGCTCGGAACTTTTGTAAGTTTTACGTCGGTAGTCGCGAAATTGAAAATAGTCTTTTTTGGTTTTAGTATCTCGGCGGTATGTATTTAGTACACTCGTAGAATTACATAAAGTAATGCTACAGTTTAATGCGTAATTTTTACTGTACTGTTGTGATTCGAACTTTCACTGAAAGAAATTTTCATCGACTTTACTTTGCATAATACAAATTATTGAATGCTTTCTCAATGGTGTAAAACTTAAGGCAAGTGATTTGCAAATTTGTTATGAAACATTAATCCTTAAAATAAGTTTGTATAAACATTATTAATACTGAATTTGCAAGTTTTTTTATATTAACCAAAATTTAATTGAATTTAAATAAAGGTTGAAGCGACAATGATAACCCATCAAATATAAATTGCATAAAAAAAGTTTTTCTACATTCGATAATGATTCTTTCAACTTCGTTTAATCCAAATTTAGTCTTTAATTATTACAATATAAATAACTCGATAACGTTTTCTAGAACACAATTTTTTATTAAAATTGTGCTCTTGCAGTAAATTACAATTTTAAATTATAAAATTTCCATCAAAAATGAAAAAATTTCTTTAGGTGATTCTCTGATATTATATTTTATAAAATACAATCTTTTAAAAGAATTGATCAACTAGAAAATTACCTCGAAATGCTTTAAACTTATACATACAACTCAAGGCTGCCAAGATCAAAAATTTATGGAACGTTTCATTCAAGAAACTTAACAATCGTACTTTCATGTAAAACAATTAAAAAAAAGTGCTACGTTTCCACCAGCAATGCAACGCGATTAATTTTGGAAAAAAAAGTCGAAGAAAAAACCGTTTAGAAATATTCGAAAAAAATAGCAAATTCACTCGAAAAGCAAATGAACCCGAGACCACAAGGAAATCGTAAACCGCTCGGCTCGAATGGCGCATCGCTCCTATTATGATCCGACGGCGAGTTTCGCTCGATATTCACGATGTAGAAGGCAGCTGGCGGCTCTCGCGTACTTTTACTCCCCAGCCGGTGCAGGTCGGCGGGCGCGTTCGCGCTCTGGTTGCCGTAAAAATTAGTGTGACTCGCAGTCATGCTCCAGCTCGGCGCTGACTTTCTATCCAGAGCGGCGGACTGCGCTCCGAGCGGAGCGCGGAGAGGAGAAAAAAGGAAATAAAACCCAGGCTTGGCAAAGCGCCCACGCGATAATTGCCTTTTCGCGGATGATCGACGCGCGACGCGCGCTTTGAGAGACGAGTCGCGGGAGAAATTTTTTTAGTTCGAATGCGCGATATAGGGTTTGGAAGGGTTTTCGTTGGTAACTAATGAAGCGGACTCGCTTTTAGTAGTTTACTTTTTATAGCTTAATTTATGAAGCTGGATTTCACTATCGGAAGTTGATTTGCATTTTTGAGATTAGGTAGAAAGAGGTTTTTAATAAGTATTGACTGCTTTTAAAAGTACACTTTTACTGTAAATAAATTTTAAATTTATTACGCTTACGTGCCCCGCTGCCAGACCTTTAAAAAAGATAACGAACTCCGAGTGGAGAACGACGAAGCTACGGTGAATCAAAGCGAAGCCACTCGGTATCTAAAGGAGCGTCGCGCCTCCCGGGCAGGAAGGGGGGGGGAATGAAAAAGAAAAGCGTTCGCACGACTTCGGCCGAAAGGCGCTCCGCCGTGTAGGTAATGAATGAGCGAGCAGGTCTCGAGTGTCGCCTCGTCTCGACTTACGCGCGGCCTGCAGGTCACCGTCGGGACAAGTGCAGTCGCCGCCTTCCGGACTGGAAAGTAGCGGCACACTTCCCTAAATTTCGTCTCTCCTGTTACTCGCGCTACGGGGCAGCCTCTTCTTCTTCCTCTTCTTCTTCGCCGTTCTCTCTCTCGTCGAATTTCAGACGCTCGCGGGATATGGATGCGCGGCTGCGGGCAGCAGGTGACGCCGCGACGGAGATTTTTATTAGAGAATGCGGAGGATAGCATTTTTCTGCTATGGTAAGACGTACGTGTAATTGATAATTTTGTTTTTCAAGAGTTTTTTATTTTCTAATAAACTACAGCAATCGCGCGTCTGCTTACTTTATCTTATACGATTTAAACATTTTTCACGGTAGCTAGAATTTTTAATCACGAGCTTTTTATTACGATTCGCTTAATAGAGCTCATTAAAAAACGATAACAAACAAAAAAGATTGCACAAAAATAGTTTTACCCGCGAAGATCCAAGTGCAAGAACGAGACTTCAATTACATGCCGCAACTGATCGGAATCTCCGCGATCGCTCTCGTTTTTTATCGGCTCCAGCACCGTATCATCAAGCGACACGAATCGCGCTCCACTTCTGCAGAAGCGCCGGTGTACATGTCACGCACGATTTAGCCGAGGTGCAACGGTGCCGTAAATAAATAGACGTACAAAAAGCACGAGTCGCGATCGAGGGAGCCTCGAACGCTCGTTAAATTTCTCCGCGCGTAGACGGAATTATGCGAGATGAGGCTACAGTCTTTTTTTTTTCTTCATCCGACTCCGCGGCTCTATCGCGATCGCGTAGAAAGCGCCGTATATCTTTTTTACGCGCGCATAACTCGCTCGCCGCGGCCGCTCCGTCCTTCTCCCGGAGGATGTTTCTAATTTTTCGCGTTATAGTTTGCAGTTAAAACCGCGGTGGCGACGGTACTTTCTTTTTCATGGGAAAGTCGGATTTAGGAAGTTGAAAGAACTGCTTTATCGAATGTGGAAGCTTGTGTATATATACGAAAGAGTGCAGTTAAAGAATGTTCATTTTTCATCGACTAACATTGCTCGAATATAATATCAGATCATTCATTCATTAATAAGCATTGTCAATAATTCATTCATGGTACATAACTCATTTCGATTTTACTTACATTGTTGATTGATTATTAACTTGAAAAATTAATTTTAACAATTGTAAAAATTATTGCATTCAGTAGAACTTTCATGATGCACAAACTGTTTACTTTTAGTTTACAAAATAAATGAATAAGTTTATACTTCTTTAAATTGAAGTTTATACTATTTATTATTTAAATGTTTTTGAATTCTGATAAATGCAGAATGGAAAACTTATTGCTGTTAAAATGTTCATACTAAGATATTGAAAAAATGTTTACATTAATTTGCATTCTGTAAGTTTTAATATGAAATACCGACATAAATTGATTAAAAGTATGTTTGTCTCATTATTATTATATCTAATAATTGTAAATTAACAAAATAAATCACGCCAATAAATTGTCATAATAATTTGAAATCAAAAAGAATAATTTAGAACGTTGTAAAATATTATAATACATTATCAGCTTCTTGAAAATGTAATTCTGCAATGAAATTTTATAAATTCAATTAATGAATAAAGCATAATTTTTGTATAACAATTATAAAACCAATAAATTCTGAGTCACATTAAAAGTAAAAATGCATTTCACGTCGGTATTTCACACGCGCAAGAAAAATTCAAAACAAAAGTTTTATCCTTACCTTGTTGATTAAAAAACGACAAACATTTATAATTTTTGTAATAGTTGGCTTTCAAGCCAATTAAATGTAAATGTAAAGCCAATTGAAGGTAACGATAAACCTCAAATAAAATTAAAAAAAAAGCAACATTCTAATCGATCTTTCATTCTTCAGTGTATCCGCAAAAGCAGCAATATGCTTACGCTGGATATCCAGCTCCAGCAGCGTATCCCGGACCTTACTACCACGGATCCCAAGGATACGGACCGTACAACTATTGAGGTGACTGCCAGCCAATCAGATATCAACAGCAATAAAGTCTTTTCTATTTCTCAACAAAAAACACACCTTATCGACGGTCGGTGACGACTCTCGCGTTGATCCTTCCAAAGATCAACTGCCCTCCACTTTTGTAATCGATTCTATCGATATTATTGTTGATGGATTCTACTGATTAGTGATTTTGAATAAGGACGATCTATTGATTGTACCCGGTTGTGTCGATAGGAATATGCGAGTGTGATGAAAGCTTTCGTTACTGGAGTTTTAAGCAAATGGATTTTATAGGGATGCGAGTTAAAGTTACTTTTTGAGCAGTAACGAACGAGGTTGATTGTATCAATTTCGTATCGATTCAACTCGATACTAGTCGGTAGACAAAAAGTTTGATTGAACATATAACATTATGAAATTTACGCTGAATGTACGAGCAATTCCGTCGATATTATCGATTACCTCGACTGTAAAAAAATGTATGCATCGATATAGAAAATATGATTTTTCCGCTGTGTAAAATTTTATTGATGAGACTAAGGATATGCGAAAGAAAAAAAGACAATTGTATGTCGAAGATCATCGACTGCCGTAGGAATTAGCGTTCTATGTAGTTTGGAAATCAAATGTGTTTAGTGTAAGTTGAGAGAGGAGCTATTCTAGGATAGTTTGTTGAGACTATTGAAGAGGAAAAGTATGTCTTTTCAACGAGAAAACACTCGTCGTTTCACCTTTCAGGTGAATTTTCGAACTGAAGTAACTATTTCTTTTTTTATTTTTATTATCGAAAAATCGCGCCGACAAACCGTTTTTGTACTTAATGTAGGAACATTATTAACACACGTCATATTTCGTGCAATAAAAACGTACATCTTCGCTCGTGTTGAGAATCTCATGTTATGAAATCACGACGTATTACGACTAAAGCAATATCACGGATTCACATCGCGGTTTCCGCACATTGACAAAACCAAAACAGGAAAATCATAGACACGTACGTTAAAAATATATATACGCACTTTGTAGACAAGAAACAAGACGATAACAGAGGAAAAACCCAGTCGAGATTCGCCGAGTTATTTTTTTAAAGGTATAGCTGTAAAAATCACTTTTGCCAATTTTTCGTTGTGCGATCTCGAACGTTGGATTCCCCGCTGCTAAACAATCTTTGCGAGCTCGTACATGTTCATGTACGAAATACATTTGTGAACGTAGGAAAGAGGAAGATTGTTTTTTTTTTTTTTTTATACTGAAATAAAAGTAAAATAATGCCGAGCGCTCGTTCGACCTTTACTCCTACGTAAGGTGGACAAGAAAAGTGTGCTCATTAAATATTAATTTATATATATTAAAGATAATACGTAAAAAGTAAGCTAAGAGGATAAGCGCACTAGAGATTTCGTCGTGCTATTATTATTATCGATATAAATATCTTAGTTTTATGTTGTTTTAACACATGACGAAAATGTTGTTTGAAAATTCGGTTTTTTTTTTGTTTATTTCAGTGTTTAGTTATAAGTCATTGCTTATTGTAAGTAAACCATTCGACAACGAAATTCTATGATTTTAAGAAATAGTCACGACGTCATTGAGTCTTCTGTTAAAATTATTTTTTTGTAATCATATAGTGCAAAATCTTTTCGAACTTCTTGACATTTATTAGAAAAGAAAAGAAAGCATGAAGTTAAAAATAACGTCGGTTTTCTTTTTTTTTCGTACGACACTGCGAATTCATATATGTGCAAACCACAAAAAACAAGTCCATTACAACATTCAATGTATTGTACCTTATATATAATACACTTTGTTTAATTTTCGTTTCTGTACCATTTCGTAACATACAAATTAAACTACGTCATAGTCCACATCGTCTCATTTCTGTCTGTTTATAAATTTAATAAATTTAAAAAATTTTAATAAATATATGTAAGTGTATTGGGTTCAAGTATTTTACCCTCACTCCCTTTCCTATTTAATTATATCTTATAGAAAGTATTGTGAATTCAAAGAAAGTTATTAAAGTATTTAATACTTTGTTAACCGCGAAAAAAAAAATTCAGTAATCTCTAAAGTAAAACAAGTATCTTTTTTAATCACATAATTTTTTGTGAAAAAAAGAAAAGTGGAAAATTTGTTTTTAGCAATAGAAAAGCTTTTTATTTAGAATGTTGATTTGATCATTACATAACTATTCAATACTCTGCAAAACTTCCATGTGTAGATAATAGTTTTATTAATGTATTTTCGCGTTTTCAAGTATAAAAAAACTATATTTAAATATTTTTTAACAATTTACTTTATGGCAAATTAACTATTATCTTGAAAAACGTTAAAAAACAAAACGATAATGAATGACAAAATAAAACATAATAATTATTACAATATTCTTTTGCTACATTACGCAATCTAAAATTAGATAAGGAAGAATCTACGCAATTTTCACTTTAATTATAAGGAAGTCAAAGTTTTTTATTTCTTGATGCAGAAATAAACAAGGTAGGTTGCCGTTTCCTTTCCGCAGAAACGTTTTAATTAAATAAAATTCAAGTACAAATGAATTTTTTAAATAAAGATTTCAATACTAAAATTGAAAAAGATCGTCACTAGGTAATAAATACAATTTATTGCACCAATAGAAATTACCATTGCATATTAACTCAATCTTCGCAAGTAAAGACCTTGTAAATTTAAATAGAGTCGTTAGAATTATTTCATGTTCACTGATTATTCATCTGCAATTTCCAAAAGAACAAAATAATGTTTAATATGTCGTATACAAAAAGACTCCAAAATTGATTCTTCTTCAATCCACTAATTTTTCAATAATTAAACATCAGAATATTCCATAAAATTAATGAGTATTTTCAATATAACTTAAAAATTTATTAAAATTTGTAATTTATCAAAAAATCCTTATTCAAACACTGTAAAAACGTAATAAGATATCTAAGCTGAACTCAACAAGCAACTGAACAAACAACAAACTCGGGAAAGTCCCCATCCTCCTCACTCGCGCACGCGCACAAGGCCTTCAAATTTCTCCGCCCCACTTAACCTCCCAGCTCAGTTTCACCATGGTTCCACCCACTCTCCGATCAGCTGACTCACCCCTATCCTTCAGCCAATTACAGATTACTTTAACGTGAAAAGCCGAAGGCTTTCCGGGCAGAAAGAAAAATCCGCCCCCGCTGGGTTTCGAGGTAAAGCCGATAAAGTTCCTACGCAACGCGATGCGTCGGAATCGATACCACCGCCTTCCATCGGCATGAGGAAATACGTGAGCGGAAAGCCAAGCGGACGCAGCATTCGCGCGCGAGTCCAAGCCGAGGAAGGACCACGTCGCTTTGCTCCTCCTGGAGGTTGCGACACTCGCTCCTGTTTCCACCTGCGAGAGCGATATTGCTTCACGAGATGAAGAGGCACGTCGCGGTGTTGCTCCTGCCAATCCTTGTCGCCTGTTGTCAATCTTCTGCCCAGCAGCGGCAGGTGCCTTTTAGAAATGCTAAGGTAAGACTTTGTAGGGTTTTCTAATGTTTGGGTAACGGTTGATTTTTCTTCTTTGAGAAGTGCTGTTGTCAGTGTTTTTTTTTTGAGGTTATACGTTGAGAAACAACCGATGTGTTGACACTTTCCCTCAATTTTTCTCTAAACATTATTTTGCTTTGATGTCTAGCAGTGTTACAATTGTTGTTAAAAATTTACAATTTTTTACACAGTTACGAAATTTTGTTGAAATGATAGTTATGTATTTGTAGAATACAGATTATCTTTGGTACATTTATAATATTATATTAACAATTGTTTAAATAACACTTGTTTTATTTAAAATATTTTTCAAGTCAAATCTTTTATGACAAATTAATTATTACTGAATAAATATTTTCTATTGTATAAAATCAAAATCTCTTTGTTTTTATTAACAAACATTATTGAATAAATACAAGTGCACTTGTTTAATTAAAATTATTATTATTCCATTTTACACTTATAATAAAATAAGAATTTCAAATTTTTCAGTTTCTGCACAAGGCAAGTAACTTAAACCAAACTCAAATAAATACTTTAGCAAGCTTAACAGATGTGAATCACATGAATGAAGTCTTAGATAACATATGTGTTGTAAGAGTTGTTGGAACACCTAATCATCAAAGGGTAAAAAAGGTAAAAACTATTCATAAAATTTTTAAATTTTGAAAATCAAAAGTTTAATGATTAATAGAGTAAAGTTTATTTTATTTATTTAGTACATCAAAACTAGCTTAAAAGATCTTGGCTGGTCTATTGAATCTGATCAATTTGAAGACCGTACCCCAATATTTGGGAAACTGAAGTTTGAAAATATCATTGCCAGATTAAACTCAAATGCTAAAAGATATTTAACACTAGCATGTCATTATGATTCAAAATATGAAACAAAATATGAATTTGTTGGTGCTACTGATAGTGCTGTACCATGCATGCAGCTTATTAATTTAGCTAAAGTTATGCAAAAACAATTGAATTCCATTAAAGATGTAAGTATTCAGTAACATAAGTTTTTTTAAATTTTTTTATTTAAATTATAATTATTAATTCTTTAAAATGTATTACTCAACAGAATGATGTAAGCTTAATGTTGCTCTTCCTTGATGGTGAAGAAGCTTTCAAAGCATGGGGTCCTAAAGATTCCATATACGGTGCAAGAAATTTAGCAGCAAAATGGCATAATACCAGAAATACTTATGGAAATGAAATTGGCATATCTGATTTAGATAAAATTGTAATTATTCTTCATTTTACAAAGTTACCTAATTATTAGTCAAAAAATTTAATTAATTATATATTTTCATTTTACAGGACTTATTTGTTTTGTTGGATCTAATTGGTGCTCCAGATCCAACATTTTACAATTACTTTAGTGATACATCAAAATGGTATTCTTTAATGTCAAAGTCTGAAAAAACTTTAGCTGATATGAGGCTATTTGAAAAATATTCTTATGGAAGACCACAGCAGAAGTATTTCCAGGATTTTACTGTTGCTGCAGGAATTCAGGATGACCACGTTCCGTTTTTAGAAAGAAGTATGAATATTGAATAATAAAATTTGTGAAAATTATTTTTATATAAATTTTATTATAAATTTTTATTTGCAGATGTCCCAGTATTGCATTTAATTCCATATCCATTCCCTACTTTTTGGCATACAGCTGGTGATAATCGAGACGCCTTAAGTATGACGACAATAGAAAATATAAACAAAATTTTGAGAGTATTTGTTGCTGCATACCTAAATATGCAAGTGTAAGTGCATTTTTTAACCCATTTTTGCCCATTTGAATTGTAAATTTAAAAATCAATGGTTGATTGGACAGAGTGTAATTTCTGTTGATTAACACTGTAAAAATAATAATAGCTTTTATTTATTTGTTGGCACTGGTTGCTAATTAGCACTATTGCACGTGATAAACGTAGATGTAATAAAATTATAAAGAAAAGAAAGAGAAAAACATTGTCAATTTCGTGGATGTATTTGCTTAGATTTAACAAAAAAATGTGATATTATGCAATTATCAGCAAAAACGCATCATTAAATCTATTTATTATGGACATGAATGGGTTAATTAAATGATATTTATGCAATATCGTTGGAAGCTTAAATAGAACAAATCTTTATTCAATATGTACACAGTCAAGCGGAAAATGTGCAATCAATGGAACATGAGGATCTATAACGTTTGTTCGATATAACTGTATATATTTTTAAGGATTACTCAAGACGCCAGTGTTTTTATGTCAATTATTTGAGACATACCAAAAGTGAGAAGAGCATTTGATAAGTGATAATTTGCAAAAGTGCTTTTGTATTCTATAAATTGCATTTATAAAATATTTCTGAATGTTAAAGAAAATAGAAAACTATTTTGTTACAATTGCATTCTTGAATTGATTCTGTCTTGTTATATCCAGATACATATACCCTCATTAACCCTAAAATATTTTTTAATATTGATTACTTTTTAAATTACATTTACATTTACAAATACATATACATATGTATATTTACAGTTTTTATATCCTTCTAAAAAACGTTTAAATTAAAGTGCTAATGTATTTCAAAATATTTATTTAATTATCTATCAAGTTTTTAATTAAACTTGTTGCATTCTTATAAAACTTTATCTTATCAAGTATTTTTTCCAAAACTTTAGAAATGCCAATGAAAGCATTACTTGGTTGATAATCAGGGAAAAAATTAAATTGTAAGCAAAAATTGAAAAGGGCTGCCCGCTGAAATAATAAAAAAAAATTGTAAGCCAGATACAAAGCAATTCGAACATTCGCGCTTTTAATCTCAACCACTACGTGTATCATAACCAAAGTCTTCTCTAACCCTTTTCTAAAACTATAAAACATTTTTAAGATTTTCAAAGAATCTTCAGAAGCTAAGCCCCATAAAATTTCATTCTACGAAGAAAAATCCTTTCGAAGAATCAGTGGAAAAAGCTTGAACCGGAAACCATTACAGTAACCCACGGGTTTCGGGCAGAATCGATGTCGGCCAGTCGGCGCGACCGGCACTTCCTGACGTGCGCCGTACAGTCAGCCGAACGAGCGAAAGAGAAAGACTGCTTATCACCGCGAGTGCGAGCGAGAGAGAACGACAAGTTACGTTAACTGGTGGGGCGCTGCTGCAGCGGCGGCTCCCTCGTTCTTCTGCTCCTCTCAAGCGCTCTTCATCCTCCGACGTTGTCCGGGTTGGAAATCTACTCGTGCTTGAAAAGTGAATAAGCCATGGCCCTGCTGACCGTACGTCTTGCTGCCTCGGTAGCGAGACAACTGCCCGGCACCCAGGTAAGTTATTTGCCCTTGGTTTCTCATGATTTTTCGTAATTACAGTGGCAAAAGAACTAGCGGTCGGCGTGGCAAACTGTGTCCGCGAATTGATCTTGAGAACGTAGGGGGGATGGGGGTCGACATTTTTGCCCGTATTTCGAACTTATCTTCGTCACTTTGAAATTATTGTTGACAAAAATGAATCAAGTTGAAGAATTTTGAAAGGGGTTGGGAGTTTTGTACGCAGCTCTAGTTTAGGACGGATTACATAAACATAGAGAGAAAAACGGTCTGTGCGGGCTTAGAAGCAGTTATGTAATGATCATATTTTGAAGTGAACCACAGTGGATGGAGTGAGGGATAGCACACATGAGATGTTGATTGGTGAATTTTTGGTTCCAGGTGAGCTGGCCTGCTGTGGTAGCTTCTAGGAAATACCATGTCTCCTGCAGCCGCAGATCTGCTGAGATCTCCTCCATTCTGGAGGAACGTATCCTCGGCACAACCACCAAGGTGAGAGCTTTTTCAATTTGTGCTAGTATGACATTCAGATAGTATCAAATGTTTGGATATTAAATTTGAAGAAATGACAGTGAAATCTAATAAAAGTCAGTGACACTTGTTCAAAAAAGTCACTCACATTAATTGCATGAAGAACATGACAATTGAAGGAATTGACATTTTACTTTTTATCTAATTATTACTAAAATGATCAATCTATTTTATCAATTGCTAATACTTTATTTCATAAAAAATGAATACTAGGTTTACAAAAAGGTAAACACTAAATTCAATTAAATTAAATATATCAAATGTTTGTACAATCTATTTATTTGATGATATTTATTTGTACACTTTAAGAAGTAATAATTTATTTTTAGCATATTATATACTTTGCAAGTTAAAAATAGATGTATAAATATAATATAAAATTTTGCAGTCATTATGAGTATATTATATAACATATGAAAAAGAATTGAATATTTTATTTATGGTACTAAAGTAAGCAACAGTAGATTATCATTTATTTATTTAATTTATAAGCAATTAGATTTTTTAAAGTATACATAAAACTTTAATTTGTAATTCTTAAAATTTTTTATTTAAAAAGTAAAATTTTTTTCTAAACTATCAATAAATAATATTTGTTATAGTAATGCAATCTGTCAGAAAAGAATTTTACTAATTTAAATATTTTTAACCCAGACCAACCTTGAAGAGACTGGCCGTGTGCTCAGCATTGGAGATGGTATTGCCCGTGTCTACGGTCTCAAGAACATTCAGGCTGACGAGATGGTGGAATTCAGCTCTGGATTAAAGGGTATGGCTTTGAACTTGGAACCTGACAACGTCGGTATTGTCGTCTTCGGTAATGACAGGCACATCAAGGAAGGTGACATTGTCAAGCGTACTGGTGCTATTGTTGACGTACCTGTCGGTGAGGAGCTTCTGGGACGTGTCGTTGATGCTCTAGGTAACCCCATTGATGGAAAGGGACCCCTGGGCAGCAAACTTAGGTTCCGTATTGGTACCAAGGCCCCTGGTATCATTCCTAGGTATGCGTACAAAATCATTTTCAGTTTTTTTAAGAATAATCAAAGAATCGATTGATTTAAACAATACATATTAATTTGCAGGGAATCTGTACGAGAACCTATGCAGACTGGTATCAAGGCCGTCGACTCCCTTGTACCAATTGGTCGTGGACAGCGTGAGCTGATCATTGGTGACAGACAGACTGGTAAGACTGCTCTGGCCATCGACACCATCATCAACCAGAAGCGTTTCAACGACGCCGGTGATGAAAAGAAAAAACTGTACTGTATCTACGTCGCCATTGGTCAGAAGCGATCCACCGTCGCCCAGATCGTCAAGCGACTTACAGACACTGGTGCAATTAATTACTCCATCATCGTTTCTGCTACCGCCTCCGATGCTGCTCCCCTGCAGTACCTCGCCCCCTATTCTGGCTGTGCCATGGGTGAATTCTTCAGGTAGAATAATTGTTACCTTTAATCCTTTTTTACAAGTAAATGAAAATACTAGAGCAGATAAAATATTGATCTGACTAATTCAGAGAATAAAATTATAAACTTGGAATTATTTTCAGAATTATTAGATTCAAAAGCCAGAAAAATTTATAAGAATTTAAGTTTTGTATGCTCTATTGGGTAAATTTTAAAATCCATATTAATAAAATATGAAATTTTAGAGATAATGGCAAACACGCCCTCATCATCTACGACGACTTGTCCAAGCAGGCTGTTGCCTACCGTCAAATGTCCCTGCTGCTGAGGAGACCCCCCGGTCGTGAGGCCTACCCCGGTGACGTATTTTATCTTCACTCCCGTCTTCTTGAGCGTGCCGCCAAGATGAACACGTCTTTGGGTGGTGGTTCCCTCACTGCTCTCCCCGTCATCGAAACCCAGGCTGGTGACGTATCAGCCTACATTCCCACCAACGTCATTTCCATCACTGACGGACAGATCTTCTTGGAAACCGAGTTGTTCTACAAAGGTATCCGACCAGCCATCAACGTCGGTCTATCTGTATCCCGTGTAGGATCAGCTGCCCAGACCAAGGCTATGAAACAGGTATTTTATCTTTTTAATAAAAAATTTTGTTTACTTTTTATGAGTATTGAAATAAAAGTGAAAAATTAATATTTATGTTAACGTAGGTCGCCGGTTCCATGAAGCTGGAATTGGCCCAGTACCGTGAGGTCGCCGCCTTCGCCCAGTTCGGTTCTGACTTGGACGCCGCCACTCAGCAACTGTTGAACCGTGGTGTTCGTCTTACCGAATTGTTGAAACAAGGACAGTATGGTATGGGTTATTTAATAAATTCAAAAGTTGTTTTGTATTCTTGAAAGATGCAGAAATCTTATTATTCAAAAATACTTTAGTGCCTATGGCTATTGAAGAGCAGGTCGCAGTCATCTACTGCGGTGTCCGAGGATACCTCGACAAAATGGACCCCGCCAAAATCACTGTATTCGAGAAGGAATTCCTTGCCCACATCAAGTAAGATCTATGAAATCTTTAAGTAAAGAAATTAGTTTTACGAACAATTTAATTGAACTTTATCAATTTTTTCCAGATCCTCCCAAAAGGATCTCTTGGCCACCATCGCGAAAGAGAACGTCATCAGTGAAGCGTCAGACTCCAAACTGAAGCAAGTCGTCAAAGATTTCTTGGCTGGTTTCAACGCGTAAACATTGTACGGTCCGAATAACACCCGTGACCACTATTAATTAGTTGTAACAGCTGCTGCACCGGCGCTGAATCTTGTGCATGTGTTGTATATTTTGAAGCTAGGCTGTAAATATACTACGCATACACGTACTGTACGTCATTTACAAAAAAAACAGAAAGAAAAGCAGAGGGAGAGAGAAGAACAACACTTCTACATTCGAACGATAAACTCGATAGTCATATACATATACATATGTTAATACGTTACGTTGGTTCTTTAATAAAAAAAAAGTACCCTTTGTTTCGTAAGAATTCAACATTTAACTGTAAACCCATCATTGGAATCACAATCTCGTTCAAAGAAAACATCAACAGCAAAAGTAATTGTCAGAAGTAAGATAGTATAATAAACAAAAATTTCAATAAATTTTAAATTTTTATTAAATTTAAGTTCCTTGATTATTTTTTATCTAAACTTGTAGGATAAGCAAATAACTTTAAAATTGATAAATTAAAAATTTTTAAAGAAAACTTTATTACAATATATATACATTTTTATAAAGTGTTTATGAAGTGATACCAGGAATTTCTATTTTGTTCATTTTTCTTCTATCAAAATGAATTCTATCTAAAATTTTAGTTATTTTTCCAGTTGCAACTGTTTGCTTTTGCTCTCTTATTGTGAATGTTTGGCCCTCCAATAACGGCATACGATCAAGTAAAGTTAATCTTGTTGTTCCGTGTTCACCAGGCATCATCATGTTGTTACCTTTTGGTAGTATTAAATCAAGTCTGGTATAAATATTCCA
Organism: Ormyrus nitidulus; assembly: GCA_900474335.1. Taxonomy (NCBI): domain Eukaryota; kingdom Metazoa; phylum Arthropoda; class Insecta; order Hymenoptera; family Ormyridae; genus Ormyrus; species Ormyrus nitidulus. The sequence continues at coordinate 81,985 of UCOL01000105.1, forward strand.
TGTTGAACTGTATAAAATTGAACAATATCCATTTTGCTGGAAAAATAATAATGATTCTAAGTCAAAAGTAAACAAAAGCAATGAAACTTTAAATACTTTGTAATTACCGGAAGAGGTTTTTTCCTGCCTCCTTCAGAAGAATCTAATAAATATATTTGAGCTTCATAATGGTTACTAAAGTTTTGCGAATTTCTTTGGCAAAGCCACATTCCTCTACGAACAGAACCAAGCTTTATACCTCTCAGTAAAACACCAACATTTTCACCAGCTAAAGCAGTTGGTACACTTTTTTGAAATATCTAAATAATTTATAAAAATAGTTAAATTTAGATAAAATTGATTACTTTTATTAATTGTAATTATTTAAAAAGTACCTGAATATCAGAAAGTGCAGTTTTTGTACGTTCACCGAAACCTAAAATTTCTGCTTCAGCTCCTTTTGTTAAAGTACCTCTTTTAATTGTTCCAACAACAACAGTTCCTCTGCCTGGTACAGTGAAGATATTATCAATAGGTAAGATAAAAGGAGATTCATAATCTCTTTTAGGTAATTCAATATAATCATCAAGAGCATCAAGTAAAGCTTGTACAGATGGAGTTCCATATTTTGATGTATCTCCTTGTAAAGCCAATGTAGCTGAACCTTTTATTATAGGACTATTTTCACTGTCATAACCATAAGTATGTAATAATTCTCTGACTTCTAATTCTACCAAATCTAACATTTCCTCGTCAGCAAGATCTGCCTGTAAATTAAAGTTATTTTTACATTTTTTAAATTTAATAAATATTTTAAATACATACCTTATTTATATAAACTACTATTTGTTGAACTCCAACTTGTTTAGCTAACAAGATATGTTCCAAAGTTTGTGGCATGGGACCATCATTAGCTGCAACTATTAAAATAGCTCCATCCATTTGTGATGCTCCACTGATCATGTTTTTGATAAAATCCAAATGTCCAGGACAGTCTGTATGAGCATACCTTCTCTTTTTAGTTCGGTAACCAACATGAGCAATGTTAATGGTAATACCACGAGCTTTTTCTTCAGGTGCACGATCAATTTCATCATAAGAAACATATTTACAATTCTTGTCTTTATCAGCTAAGTATTTTGTAATTGCTGCTGTCAAAGTAGTTTTTCCATGATCTACATGTCCTATTGTTCCCACATTACATACTGACTCTGAATCTGTCACATCTTTAGAATAAAAATTTTTTACAGTCAAACTTATACTTCTTTTACAGCAATCTATGTTTAATTTGCAAACTTTCTTGACAAGAAAAGCTTTTTTTGATCTTGCATGATAAAAAGATTGTCTTAATATCCTTTGCAATAACATTTTATTTAATTTTTTCGAATACTTTTCTGCAAATCAACAATTTATAAGAGTTTATAAAAATGTTAGGTTATTTACAATAAAGTATTAGATAGATAGATTGTACTTACAATTATATATTTGTAATAACAATCCTCGTTGATGTGATACTAAACTTTTTTAACATAATTATTATTTAACAGAGAAAATTATTAAATTTTTTAAAGCAACAATACTGCGAAGTACACATGTGTAGCAGACAAACTTTTTGAACACTAAAAAAGTAAAAATCATCCATTTTTATTCCAATCTCAAGGGCGCCAATTATAAATAAATATAATTGTGAACAATTTTTATTAGAATTGAGAAAAATAAGATAATACAATTTCATAACAGATTATTTATTAAAAAAATAAACACAAAAATTTAAAAAACGTTTGTCATTTTAATTGAACATTCAATCATTTTATTTCTTGTTAATCAAAATTTCGTTATAAAAGCATATTAATTCTTTACTTGTTGAAAAGAAAACCAAATCTACATTTATGGCTTACTTAAAAAATTTTCTAGCGTAGTTTGGGTGCGTACTCTTAAGATTATTTAAATACTCTTGCAACATTTTTAAATGTCCATTTAAAAAGTTTAAAACTATCGCAGTCACCGTGACGTAAAAAAGCCGCAGTTAAAACCCGCGCCATTGGTCGTCAAAATCACGAGACTCAAAACAGGCTGAAAAGTGAAAACAGTGAATTTCGGAATTTCGGTCGACAGTCCATGACGGTCAGTAAACCCTCTCCTCGGTTCAGCCTGCCTGGTTCAGCTTCAGCTGTAACGGTCCGCACACGCGAGCATATCTTTACAAAAAAAACTCCACTCGTGTTTGCTGACTGGGCTCCTAAAGTCTGGGGAAAAAGCCTCGCCAGGGAAACGCACCTATTACAGTTTACTAATTCAAGAGAGTGAGAGAAAGAAGTCGCTCGAAAAAGCCAAGAAGAAAGAGAAGCTACAGAGCTCGAATTGACGGCAGTGGTCCACACGCGCGTACTCGTCTATCGTACAGTGTGCGTTGAGAGTATATTCCTCGCGGACGCGAGCGAGAGGGGCGACACATCCAGTGACTGTACCGTATTATAGTCCAGTGACTAGTGTCATCGTCGTCGCCGTCGTCGTCGCGCGTGGTACACAGGCCGCTTACGTACGCACGATAAAGTGCAGAAAACGAAACGAAGACGTCGTCGTCGTCGCCGTCGTCCGCGCCTAGCAGTGCCTGCATACGTATTCGCGAGGCCATCACCATCGCAGAGCGACGCGCCGCAGCCGAGCATTGGAGTGAAGGTGAGTGTGTCTAGAACGCTGCAGGCCAGGCCCGTGTAAGGTGTCCCTTTATTTACGTCGCATAGGAGAGAGAGAGCGAGCGAAAAAGCGAGAGGGCGAGGCTGCTGCAACACTCGGAGAGGAACGTCGGCTGCATTCTTGAACGGCTCCTGCTGTTTTCTCGGGAATCTGTTAGCTGCTGCTGCCACTCTTGCTTCCCGTCTTTTTCGCTCCGTCTCGCTCGCTCGCTCGAACCTCTCCAGCTATTCGCCCGATACTCGCTTGCGCGACGATATTATCGCTCTCTCTGCAGTCTGCCTAACTGGATGAGAGCGAGGAAGAAGAGCCCATTGTACATGCGAGTCACGCTCCGGAGTGTTTACGTACGTAGAGTTACCCAGTTCCTCGCGCTTCCTACGATTTGTGATCTGTGATTTTTACCCGTGAGACCTGCCGTTTTAGTGCAGCTGCAGAGGCTGGAGCTGTGAAATAGTTTTGTTGCAGTGATTTAAATAGCCTGTAATTTTGGAGCCAAGAGATAATTATACCAACGAATTTACGCTGGAACTGTTTACAGTTCCTATTGATGAGTATGCTAGATTTTTGTAAGTGCCACTTGATTCTTTATTGGTGATGATTGGTGCCTAGCAAAGTTATATTACAAGCCTGTAAGAACTGCAGGGAAAGAGTTCATAAAGATTGATTCTTCACTCGTGTAGACTTGTGAGAATATTCCAGTATTGTGAAAGTGATTTTAGCTAGTAGTTAGTTTCAACTTGATTCTTTTTGCAATCAGTGTATTATTTTTATTCTCTTTTTAGTCTCAAATAGGTTCTAGAATGTATGCATGACTGCTTGAAACTTATGGGATACAAATATTAATTTTCATTACATTTTCATAAATCAAAAATTGATATCTGATTATTTTTACATAATTGCAACTAAGCAGTACATTTTTTAGCTTAATTATTACAGTTTTGATTGCTATGAATTCAATTCTGTTACGCACAATTATAAGGCTTGAATAATTAAGAAAGAACTAGAGCATTACTTGAGTAAATAAGAATAACAGTAATACTACTTTTCAACATATTCTGTTCCTTGATTCAATTAATCTGTTATGTGCCTTTTATTGTTAAATATAATAATAACTTTTTAAGTCATATAAAGCATATTAGTTTGAAAGATATAATTTTATTATTATAGATTAAAGTTATTGAGGTTAGGTCCTGCATTGTTTATAAGCCATAATTTCCTGCTTAAATTATTGAATTTGATCATGATAAGAATAAAAAGCATGCTTTTCTGCACTGATAAATTATTCAATTTATATGCAAGTCACAATTTTTTATGCAAGGATATTCACAATCTTGGTTTTTAATTCCTAAATTGGTTGGTCTTTTAAATGGATTACAAATTGTAGATTTAGCAAGTATATTGTCTAGATAGCAGCTTCAGAAATTATTTTATCAACATTGTTGTAAATGTATGCAGGTTAAGGATTTGTTACGTTAAATGGCTGAGCTCATAGGTAGATGATATTATTGATTGTGCCTCAAGTGTAAAGAAAATTTTAACTACTTTTGTTTCATTTGAAATAGATATTAAGAGATTTTTCCATTTCATAAAACTTATATTTAATATTTTATAGAGTTTTTTTATTTACATATAATCATCAAGGGCTACTAATAATATTAAACAGTAAAACAGTAAAATATAACTTCCTTAGAGCCAGTAATTCTGAATATATGAACATGATAAATATCAATGTCAATTACAAAATCTGTATTTTTGATAACTAAAAACGTAATTCAAAGTTTATGATGAAATATTACTGCAATCAAAATGTAGCATTGATTTATAATCTTTTATCAACAATTTCCAACTATAATAATAAGTTAAATACCGATTTTCATAATAACAATATATTGACTTTTATAACATGTATTTATCTTCTTCAATCAAGGCAAACATTCCTCTCAGACCGTACAGTCATTGCAACGTCGAAAAAGATAAGCAAAAGGTGCCATTGTTGCTTATCAATAATTATACTGACGTTTCAAAATCAAAAAAAGATCACGATAAAACAAGCGCATGACGCGTGCATGTTTTGGACTAATAATCACGTTTAATCAGCTTCAAATTTGCATTTAAAAAAAGCCTCGCTCTCTCTCACTCTCTCCCCGAAACCCCGAATCATAAAAATATATAAAGAGCACTCGAACTTTCGAGACGTCCTCGTCCAGCTTCGCCTCAACTTTTCCATCGAGAAGCTCGCCGCGCGCGTCAAGCTCGCGAAAAAACGAGCCGAGGTTATTTACCCGCGAGTCCCGAGCGCGTTAAAACAACAGGTGCAAACGAGCGCGCGCTCGCGCGCGTTTAGCTTTCGTGAAGGCGAGACGCGATCGTGTCGCCGCATCGATCACTGCGCTCCTCGCGATATCTGTCTGCGGCGATAAGGCGCCTCGAATCGCTCTTTTCATTTGATCCGAGAAAGAGAGAACGAGAAGCGGCCAAAGGACGTAGACCTCCCCCCTATTTTCGAGGCGGACGTCGATGTACGCACTGTAAACAAATCAACATTGGAAGGCGCCTCCGACCGCGGCTAAAAATATAAAAGCTTCTCGTAGGAAGCTACGCAGGCCTCTCCTTTTTCTTTCGAACCGCTTTGGCGCGTTTAAGCGGCCAACGGAGACAAGCGGGGCTTGTCGCCCAATGCTTCTGCAATCAAGTAGATATTTTAAAATATTTTAATAAAAAGTTCTCGGGCGCGTCCTTTTCGAAGCGTCGATATTTTTGAAGGGTTTGGCGGCGGCGCCTTCTTTTGCGTCTCCCTTTGCGAATCGAGAAACCATTAGAGAGCTCTCTGACTCACCGAATAATTTTACTGTTAGCCGACTAGTTCTTAAACAGGAAATTGAGCCATATTTAAACGTAACATGCTTTTTATTGATTTACCTAACAGAACAAAGTTGTTTAATGGTTTTCGACAGAAACGTACCGAGGAAAAAAATGTAGTTTTTTTAGAATTTTTATATAATTATAATTTCTTATTAATTGTCCTCATTAATGCTACTTAATTTAACTCTGCTTATTAAAGCAAAATATCGTAATTAAGCAATTTTATTAACAATTTCTTCGCTGTGACGAAAAAACTTGAACAACCCGCGGTTCCCGCTACTCTTACTCAATGAAATCAGTTCGAAATAAAACCTAACCTTTACACCTTCCCCAGCATGAAATTGCAGAAACGAAGCCTTTATTAAAATACTTTGCATAATCCCTCTCGAGACGGCATTGCACAAATCCTCCACCTCCTGCCGCCGGCCGCAAAAACTAGTCTCGCCCAATCTGTCGCCTCGAACGTCGAAAAATCAAGTGCCCGCGCCGCTTCTACGTAAGAGCGAGAGCGACGCACGAAGTTCATTGCCGAGCATCGCATCGAAGAGAGCTCGTCGCCGTCTCCGTCCGCGGCTATACGTGCAACGGTTAGACTCGCAATCCGCGCGAGAGACACTCTTATCAATCAATAGGCTCACGGCCGGCGTCGAACGGTTAATGTCATTAAGCCGCCGCGCCGAGGAATCCTTACACGCCGGCCGACGACGGCGCTCTATTCTATTCTCCTCCGCCTCCTTCGTGCGGTTTGGCTGGCTTGCCGCGCGGCCCACGTGACACGCTCTAAGTAGGTGTGTATGAGCAAGAGAGAGAGAGCAGCTATAACGTCATCGGAGAGGAAGACAGACCTCTATCGAGTCACTCGATTTCGGGAATTTCTGCTGTGTGCACGAGAGCTTCGAAGCGTATACACATCAGGCTTTCCGAGCTGCTTCGAGGGGACCGAGCGGAAACGTTTTCACTTTTTTGCGCGGCGTATTGTTCGAAGGCTCGTTTTAAAATGCAGCTGTTATTTTAAGTAGAATTCGCAATAGAGAATTGCGAGTTTAAGTTGGGCGCTCGATACTGTTTAATAACGGTATTACAGTGGCGGATTTATTTATAGTCGAGTAAATGCGCGCATTGACGTACGAGTTTTCAAAGCGGCGATACTTGTTTTCACTGATCGGCGACTAAATATTTCTCTGTAAATGCTTGTCGGGCTTTAAAGTGCTTGATTAAACTTTTATCGAAGTGACGGTAAAGTAAATGCAATTAGAAGCTTCTTGCTTTGACGTGTAGGACTGTTTAGTAAATAGGATAATACTATTAGGGCATGTAAATATTTATTTACTTGCTTCCCGTGTAGCAAAATCAAACAGTACGGAGAAACTCGGCCATTATTTGGCACTCGCACAACACTCAACTATTTATCGGCAAATCTTGCCTGGACTCTGTGGCGCTTTTAAGAATAATATGTCTATTTTTATCTAAATTACAGGCTGCACTGTTAAGGAAAATGTGCAATTTAAACACGCTACATTTTGGTTTCAGTGCAAGTGAAAGCCGGATATTTGTTCAGCCATTGCTCATTCTCTATTCTTTAGGTGCCTTTTTCTATGAATGAATGGACTCGATTGAATTTTTGCTTTCTCTACTTTATTAATTATTGTTCGACTTTTTTTTACTGTTAACAAGAGCAGCAAATTCTGTCGCAGAGTATATATAAGAGGTCACTTTGAAAACTATCCGCTTCATTGAAAATGCAAAATGAAAACTTTTGACTCGACTCGAAATCGTTGCAAACAGTTAGCACTTGACAGTTCGATTACACGTCCCGAAACGCTCGTTAAAACGAGAAGAAACCGAAGCCTAAAACTCTTCAAGTATATACGGCTCTCTCCCGAAGCCTTGCCTCGCTCTCGCGGAAACGAAGGCTCTTTATCCGCTGCGGTTCACGCAACGTTCAATTTTAGCAAAAATACAGACTCTCTCTCTCTCTCTCTCTCTCTCTCTCTCTCTGCGCGCTCATTTTTGTCGCGCGGAGCGAACAAGGACTCTTTGTCCGCGCGGCGATCCTCTGAGTTTCGTCTGTGCTCTCGACTCGCGCGCAGCAATGACCCAAATGCCTGACATTGAATCGCGTCGCGGCCCTGGGGGATGAATAATCCTAACCGGCGCGCGCGTCTTTCCCCACGGCGAGCTTTTTTTAGTCTCGGTTTCCGCTTTTGCGGGCCGCGAACTTCGCGGCGCGCGGCGCTACTTTGTGCGAGAGCTTTTTGCGCTTGCTGGCCTGACGGTTGAGTTAAATCGATTTCGGGGAAGCTCGATCGCCGGAGATGCTTAGCTCGGTGGATTGATGTAATTGGGGCGACGATGAACTTTATTGGACGTCGATAATTTCTAGAAGAAAGAAACAATCGAACGTTGGAAGTAACGAAGCCTTGTTTATTTTACTGGCATAGACACATTACGATATTTCGCGTTCGCTTAATTTTGCATAATAAATTCAAAGACTTTGTAACCATGATTTCTGCGCATTAAAAGACGAGCAGTAAAGCTGGCTAAGTACTTTAATGAAGCAAACGCTGCAAAATGATGAAAATCTCAAATGCACAAAATACACAATGCAGCGCATTGTTACGCTCAATTTAGCTCCAAGCATATTCGTCATTATAGGATTGAAAAATAGGCTTACGTATCGTTCGTTAAGATTTTGAAATTCTACCGCTTTGACCGCATTGAAATCTGCGTGATTGAAGTTTCTAAATATGCCCAGCAAGACTATATATCGGTGTAACTTCCTCGTCAATTTCGCGACACTTTCGATGCTCCGCGCAAAAACTCAAACTCGAGTCACTCAGCTCCACCTCTCTCGCGGAAAGTACAATAATCGCGCGATTCCGAAGGAAACTCAGACGCCGATAAGCTCCGCTTTAGCTTTGGAATCTGCATCGTAAAGTTCGCGCCTCCCAACACAGCTCTCGGATTCCTCTACTTATCGATAGCCTATAAGTATATAGCGACACAATGAAACGCGTAACGTATCGCCGATCTGTATACCTGTTGAGCGAGATAAGACGTTCGCCTCGCGCGCACAAAGAGTCACAGATTGACGGAGGTCTCGCCCAGTCATCGGCGCGCAATTATTATTTCGGCGCTGCCGAGTCTCCTTTGCCTTGTGTACGGCGCCGGATTAACCAAGGAACGATCTTCTTTTGCAGAAGGGAGAATCGAGGCACCGAGCTGATCGACGACGGCTGGCTGGACTGTGAGGAGCTTTTCTTCGTTCTGGCTCGCTGAGAGATAATCCAATAAACGTGAGTACGGAGCGTAAGCGACGGCGGGCAGCATGAGGCATGTGCCCGATGCGCTCTCCTTTTTTTTGGGGCTTTTTTATACGCGCCTTGATGATTTGCTTGAAGTTTCTTTTTGATATTGAGTTTTCTCGTGCAATACGGTTTGATGAAGTGTATTAGGAGTACTAGTGGTTTTGATATCTTTTTTTTGTTTCTTGAATCAATGTGGCGCGGTGCTGTGATTAGTTTTAACGTTGTACTTTGATTTATGTAACGACTCGAAAGGAAAATTCACGCAATTTTTGGAGTAGATGGAACTATTTTTTACTTTTTTATTTAGTAGATCTAGATGTAAAACGTAATGTCTATATTGTAGCGGTGTAGTAAATAAGCATTATTCCTATGAAATATTCAATGAATCACTATACTTATCAAAGGTTATCTAGTATCCTTCTTGTTAAGTTTGAATTTTTTATACGATTTGGTATACTTTCGCTATTGGCTAATGTAATGAGTAATTGGAATTTGGAATACTTCCGTTATTGGTGAGTGTAATAAACATAAACAGCAGCGAGCATCTCCACATTAAAAAAGTTATAAAATTACGAGTGTAGATTAGCATCAAGGAACGAATTAAGTTCGTCTCGGCGGAATTTCAATTTTTAAAGAGTTCGCAGAAAAAGGCGCGTCACATAGTACGACGTTTATGAGATTGAAGTGTTAACCCAGGAAATTAAAAATTGTCGAGAAGCTTTTACTCTCTTTAATTTTGGTAAATTAATTATAAAAAATATATCCAAATTTTACACGATTTCTTACAAATGTTTATACCAGAGCTTTCTCGAATATGTTTTGATCGAGTACCAGTAGAAGTTTATAAGATTTCCTGATGTTATCTTTAAGTGTTAGAGATCATCGTAAAAATAACGCGTCGCAATTCATGAAGTGAACAATTGAAGTTTATGTCACACTTAAACCACCGTTCTGTACATCCATAATGACAAAAAAGCGTTATCTAAACTTTTCTTTACTACTGCAGGAAAATAATAAAAAAAAGCATTCACAAAAATGTCCATTAGCATTCACATTAATTAAAGATTCTCTCAATTTTCATCCATAATAATTTACTTGCTTTAGCGATCGTTAATATTTCCGTAAGCGTCTACTTCAACTTGCATATAGATCTAAATCACTGACCTGCAGAATAATGGATATTATCTTTGCACGTGCACATCGGCGTTTGAAATCACGTGAAATATTGAACACACTGATATATACCGAATAATCAACATCATTTAATTGAATTGAAATTTCTGCTTTCTTCTAATTATATTTACAGTACTTTATTTAAAATTATTATTATTCCGAAGGCCTAATACATTAATGCACGTCTACTCCACTCTCAATTATTCTTTTTTATTAACAATTATAAAATTAAGCGGAAAAAGTGTCCAAAAATAATTCTGGTTTCATGCTCCTAGAATTTTACTTAAGATCTGAATTTTTGATTAGATAATTGTAAGAACACTCGTATCCCTGGACGGATAAACTGAAACGGTGCATAAAGTAAAATAAAGTTACCCTCATCTAGAAAACTTATAAAAATTTATTTTTACCGTCACATACTTTTAAATGGCTTGTTAACGCATTTACTATAGCATTTCTGCGATTCTATCCCGTGTACATTATTGCTTTACTACAACAATGAGGTTATTCGACGCTTCGAACATCATATCATTCACAAATAATATAATACTGCTTTTCATTCACATAACAGGTTATCTAGTAAATTGAATCGCTTCTACCGATATTCAATATTATTGAAAAATTCTAGAGGTTTTGTACTTCTAGTAACGATATGTGGTTAAATAAATCTAATTTTCAGAAATGATTTTTACTTATATATACGTTTTGATTTGTATAGTTTAATTTTTTTATTAGACAAACATGAAGGTTTTTTAAGTAACATTAATTTCGCCACATATTTAATTATAAGTTTGATCGGTTACTTGGTTATTCTGAACAGTTTACGGAGGGACGCTAAAAATTGATTTGAATTTAAAATTAATCTTGAAGCAGAATCATAAAACCTTCTCCTTTGTTTTTTATGAATCTTATTGCTATATACTTAATTACAAATACTCATAACTTCTCAATTAAAGCTTCCTCATTAATTTAAAAAGATCTCAACCGAATGAAAATACTTGATTTTAAATTTGTGCCCACGCGCCAAGTCGTACTAAGGCTTTGACCACATTCTCAGCCAAGTTGGATGTACCGCTTCAGGGCAGAACAACGGCTTGCGACCTCCTGAGCTAATTAGAATAACGTACGCTGTAAATTACGAGCATTTTATTCGAGCACTCCGAAAGATCCGGCTCTTATTTTTGAGTAAATTTGTAACGCCAATCTTTTTTTTTTTTTTTTTCATTTTGCGATCAGCTGCAAAAACACTTGTCACGCTGGTTATGTATTATCGAAAAAATATCGCTTGCTTTGGCATCCACAAGAATCAGCGAGCATTCGCGGGGAAAGATAGATTAAAAAATCACTCTATAATTAATTCATTGCACGAGTGCCGCGAAGACAGACTTTTTAACAAATTAACTGCTGTAATCTCACCGTTGTAGGAGTCTGATTAGCATTTGGGAGCTTTTCTTATTGCCGTGGGTGGAAAGCCGCGCATATATAGCTTCGTACATCGCTCGCAGAGAAACAGAGGAGACTATTTTGCCCGCACCGGCAAAATGACCTTGGATAAGGTAAACTCACTGAATCCGTTTGGAAGTTTTTGTGTCACGGGATCTGGTTATATATGTTTTTTGTCACGCTCACACCACGCGCCATTTGTACAATTTTTGGAATCCTGCTGCATCAAAAAACAATTTACAGCAAACGAGCAAAAGTGGCTTCGAAAAACTTATTCAATAACTTGCATCATCTTCGGACGACTAAAAATACTCGCTACATTAAACTGTAGTTTAGATCTAAATAATTGTCTTCTGAGATAACTCTTATCGATCGCGCAATAACTCTTTTACATAAATTATGCAACAAATATCGCTTTTTAATACAGTTTTTAAAGATAAATTTAGAAATTAGTAAATATTACCAGCAGCCATATCGATCAACAAGGAAAGCTGTTCGCGCAGAAACGTAAATCCGCACTAAATCATACCAGGAATTTTAATGAAAAAAATGTCGATCCTGACAGGAACGTCGCTCGCAGTCGGAGCCTCTCTGTCAACCGCGCCTTCTGTGTGCAAGGCACGTGGCAGGTTAAAAATACATTTGTATTCGGTGATAATTTGCAATTTTAAATTTCGATTTTATGATTTATTTTAAAACTGAAAGGTTAAAAATAGGAAAAAATGAAATGGGACAATTGAAACACAGCATATGCGTACATCGATTATTCGATTATTGGCTCATTATCGCTGTTTCTCACTGTCATTGAATTCAGTCTTTCAAAATACACAGGGTGTTCGGAATAAGCAAAATTTTACTTCCGGCTCAGCAAAATCATTTGGTTTGTAAGTCAATCTTTCTAGCCCATTGTATTTCCACAGATCATAAATTAAGGATCGAGAGTACGCTACGATACATACCAATTTAAACCTAATACTCAATTTGCACAAACACTCGAAATTAATGATTTTTGAGGTTAGATCTAAAATTTTGATACTTGACTTATCACAGAGGCTAAGCTAATTCATCGACGGCCGAGTGTCACGTCGTACTGCACGACTAACGCATCCTTATAAAGGGGAAAAGTGGAGAGAAAAAAAAGGACACGCGCTCGTGACGCAAAACTAGTTTTTCCAACTGCAGTGCGGCGCTCGCCAATGTGCATCTATATCGCATACAATCATAATCGCGTAATGAAGAGACTAGGCATATACTTGCAATTTTTTCGACCTTGACAATTTGAAGCGTCTTTCGATTTTTTTCCCTTTACTCCGGTCATCTTTCAGTTTGATTTATTTGCCGAGGAAAAGCAAGAATTGACTGTAAAAAAAAAAATGTTTCGAGGTTGAAAAAAAAAAGTTTAACGGGGCTTCTCTCATTTCTACAGGTTTTGATTTTTTATTTGCTCTGTTGAGGATTATTTTGTTGAGGTTTCGTTTCTAAATTATGCTGATAACATAAAATTTCCGTCGCTGAGAATTTTTCACTGATTTAAGGCTAAATCAACAGTGGTATTGAATATTAATCAATCGTGTATACAGTTTCGCCGAGAGTTCAACACTTGAAAACTCGAACTACTCTTTGAATTAAAACGATCTAAAGAAGCACCGCTTATCTTTCCCGAAGTATGATTCAGCAGACAAAAGTTACACGATACAGTAGACGAAAGAGATGATGCATGCCGACCTTTTTTTCTATCAACCAAAGCTTCAATGTAAAAGCTCACAAAAGAAGCACGGCGATCTGCTTCATAACGCAGTCAGCGCTTTTTGATGCTCCTCTCTCGCAGAAGCGTGAGTTCTGTGTGCGTCTTATCGCATTTCGCATTTAATCAGCGCTTGTCGGGCGATCCTCGCAGCAAATGATTTTTTTTTGGATTTTTATTACGCTTAAGGGTGTTGGCTTTCAGTGGCTTTCAAACTAATGCAATTAGAGGCATGGCTTGTGCGCACATCCCATATTTATCGTTGCGACATTGTGCCCTGTATATTGATTTTTGCGTTCATCGCACTTATTTTGATCTTGTAAAGTATTGCTCATATATTTGTTGCACAGACATTTTTATCCTTGATCATGATTTTCATTGTTCATTATCGTATATATATTGAATTTTATTTTACGCACACATGTATAGTTTAATCGCAAGCACAGAACAATTAAATTTACTGTCCAAATATATATAGCATGAATTAGAAATATTAATTCACATCCGCACCAGTGGATCCACGAAATTACTTGCAAAATTCAAAGAAAAAAAAAAAAACAAAAAAAAAACAAAAAAAAAGAACGATAAGTATGGGTGTTTACGAACCCAGGTTATCAGTTCTGGCCTACGTGTGATGTTTAGCGGACGATGTTTTAGATGCGGCGGCAAGGACAGGACGTGATGCAGGTTAACTTAGCAGGCATCAGGCGAGACATCGTTAATCTCGCCCACAACTACAGCAACGCACAGGTAAGAGTCGCGTGTCCGAGCCTCGTATGCTTACTCCTTCCGAACACGCCCGCGCCTCTCCACCTTAATGCGATCATCCTATACGCCTTTAAGCTCATTATTCACCCGCGTCTCGTGTCTCCTTCCCCAACTATTTTGACACGACAAATGTCTTCCTCTACGTTTTCAGTTTTTTAAGATTTTTTTTTTCCCGAGCGCCAAATCATTTCCCGTAATTCCGCTTCATCCGCTCGATTCGAGGACAAGGGTATATATGACTAAAGCACTTTTTTGCACCCAACAGAAGGCTGTCCGGAAGGCGACGAGCAACGATCCATGGGGCCCGAGCAGCACCCTCATGGCGGAGATCGCCGACCTCACCTACAACGTCGTCGCCTTCACGGAGATCATGCAGATGCTCTGGAAGCGGCTGAACGATCACGGCAAGAACTGGAGGCACGTCTACAAGGCCCTCGTCGTCCTCGAGTACCTCATCAAGACCGGCACCGAGAAGGTCGCCCAGCAGTGCAAGGAGAACATCTTCGCCATTCAGACGCTGAAAGGTGACTTTTTTTTTCTCTGCCGCGGCTTGATTTACGATGCCTGCTTTATCGGCGTCGGGCTTCGAAGATTCATAGAGCCAATTTCGCGCGATGTGCTTGGGATCCTTTAATTATTGCCTGTACTTATCGTTAAAAGGAAGATTCAATTTACATTTTTAAAATTCGAAATTCCACACGTGAATATGAATCGCTTAGTATCAGCTGACTGCATGTAAAAAGTTCTATTTACCAACCAAGCTTATCACTTGTTCTCTGAGAGAAGGGATACAGTAAAAATTGCAAATAGTTATGTAAAATTACTGTACTGTCTAGTAAAACCAGCACAGGCTTCCAAAACCAAAAAAATTACCATACTTTGTAAGAAATTTTACTATGCTGTTTGGTAAATTTTCCAATATTTTCAGTAAAATTTCCTGTGAAGTGTAGTCATTGTTTTTTTGTTTCGAAAGCCTGTGGTCGCTTTGCGAGACAGTATAGTAATTTTTACTACATCTTTTCTCTCCGTGCTCTCGATCAAGATACTCAAACAAAATTCAAAAATTTGAATCCTTTACAGATTTCCAGTACATGGAAGGTCATAAAGATCAAGGAATAAACGTAAGAGAGAAAGCCAAGCAGCTTGTGGCTTTGCTGCGAGACGACGAGCGCCTAAGAAACGAAAGAGCAAGAGCACTCAAGGCGAAAGAACGCTTTGCACAATCTCTCAGCGGTTTCGGCAGCGATGGACTCGACACGGCCTCACCGGTCAGCAGCGATGTAAGTTTGCTTTCCTTCCAGCGATCATCTAAAAATCTAATTCTGAAATCAGAGAGATAGAGAGAGCAAAACGTAATGTCCCTACTCTTTTTTTTATTATTTTGTAGTTCCAAGAATGGGAACCATGTCATCTCTCGGAATCTTCATCAAGACGTAAGAATCTCTACTAATACCCATCAATTTTCAGACCGTTTATTTGGTAACAAAGCTGCTTTTGTTCTCTGTTCATTAAGCTATCACTAGTTGTTTTATATGTGCATTAGTGACTGTTTATAAAAAGCTCGTAATCGCGTTGCAAAACAAGGGTTCTAAGTTTAAAATTTGGCATGGGCGAAGTAAAAAGTTAGTATAGATTAAAGGCAACAAATGCGAGAGTAAAGCCTTATTCTTTTAGCGGCTGAATTGGAAGCTGCCAGACCTCAGACAGTCGGCGAAGAAGAACTTCAGCTGCAGCTCGCTTTAGCAATGTCAAGGGAGGAAGCCGAGCAGGAAGAGCAAAGAAGGCGCAGCGATGATGTTCGACTACAACTGGCACTCAGCCAGAGTCAACAAGACTTTAGCAAGTCAGTAAAATAGATTTTCAATTTTTTCTATCAAAGTTCTCCGATCAATATGTTCTAGATTTTGTTTTATGAAATCTGTTTCTAACATAGATTCAGCATTATTCGTCTAGTTTTTCAAACATTTGCATTAAATTTTTAGACCAGAAAAGCAAAGTCACATGTTGGACTTGTTAGATGTGAATTTAGGAGATTCTGCAGCACCTGCAGCTGCAAATGCTACAACTGATCCGTGGGGTGTACCTATAGTAGCACCACCACCTCCAAGACCACAGGTAAAATAGTACATTTAATTATTTTCGAAGAGTTACAAGGCATAAAACTAGTACATTATCGTACTTTGATATAAATCTTATATCGATATACCTTAGAACTCTTTCATTATAAATTAGCTATAAAAATGCGGCTGCGCATGAAAAGTTAATCTTGCATGTTTGCACGGCAGTCGCTGGACTTTTCTCTATTTCGTATGTCAAAGGTATGTGCCTACAGAAAGTGAGTTAAAATTTGTGAATTTTCAATTTTGTTTGATCTTGGTTTTTCAATTCTATTGTATAGTTTGTTTTTATTTTATAACCAATTTTATTTACTCATTTATCAAGTTTACTTCACAAATCATCAACATTTTTACTTTCTCGATTTCGGCACTTGAATTGACAGAATATATTTCATTAAAATACGTTATAATTACAAAATAATCATACATTTAAGTTTTTACTGCTTTTAGTAGTATATTCAATTCATGCTTACTTAGTTCGATGTGCTTTGAAGCGTTGATTACAACTTTTATCAATAGACAATATTTTAATATAATTTTTTGCAGGCACAAAATGATCCGTGGTCTGTCCCAACAACGGCAAGTGGTGCAACGGCATCAGCGGATCCGTGGGCTCCTGTTTTACCTCAAAGGCCGAGTAAGTATATTTTGGTAACTTTATAAAGGTTAATAAATAGTGTTTTACAGAAATATGTTTTTAATTCTTTGTTAACACATTTTTAATACTTTTTGCATGATTGCCACACTTTCTTGATTTTGGCTAACAGGATCTCCAGGTAAATGTTTAATCCTTTATTAACAATACTAATATTTATTAAAAAATAACAAATTCACTTTAATTGCACCTAGCTTTTTTAAAAGATTTTAACTAAGTATGATCACTTTTGTAGAATAGTAGAACTGCAATTCATTTTCATATCAAAACGGATTTATAAATGCATTTTGATCTTCAAGACTTGATTTTTATAAGCATGGAACATTCATATTTCCAAAAAATAATCAAATAAATCCCCAAAATATAAAGTTAATTATTATATTATTTAATAATTTAGCTGCCACTGTTGATCCCTGGAGAGCTCCAGCACCTTCGCCAGCAACAGTTGCTGCCCCAGCACCAAGTCGTGTTGTAGATCCGTGGGCTCCTGTAACAACGACTAATGCTGAAACTAAAGTAATAATTTATATTTGTTTTTAAATATTTACTGATTTCAATTTTACGATTGTTTAATTGGTTATAGTCCCCGCCAATTGGATTCAATCTGCCTTCATCAACAAGCAATAACTTCAATTCAACTAGCAATGGTTTTAATGGATTAGGATCCGCTTTCAACAGCACACCGTCGAATCAAGGGAACAGCAGCCCGCTTGGTGATCTCGATGAATTTGATGTTATTACCAACAGAAATAAAATTGGATCTAGTCCTCAACCAATAAACAATGGTACTAAAACATTTTTTAAAACGCCATCATAATATTAAGGACTCTTTAAACAAATTAATGTTACTGTATAATCATTTTTACAGGCAATACTACGTCACCAGATCCTTTTGATTTACGAGGCCTTGGCGATACTATGCCACCTAGCACTGGTGCTGTTAAGAAAACACCTCAATCATTTCTTGGTGAAAATTCTGCTCTTGTAAACTTGGACAATCTTGTGAGCGCCTCGTCGATAAAAACTCAGGCTCCTGCACCTGCAGGTAATAATTATTTGTTTTTACTTAAATTTGATCAATTATTTTAATAGACGACTGTTTGAAGGATTCAATATAAATTTCAATAATTCTTACAACATAATTGGCTTTACATAAAAAAAAAAAAAATGATGAAATTTCGTAATATTTATTCTATGTCTGCAAAGCAGCATTTCATTGGAAGTAATTTTTGTGAGTATAACAAAAAAAAATGTTGAATAAAATGAAGGTATTGCATGACAGCATGAAGAAATGTATGAGAAGTAGAAATTATTGTCAAAATTTGTAGTTTTAAATGATTCTACTTTTATTATTTACATTCCTATTTTTTTTTTCAATCAATTTATTATTAAATATAAAAATATTTTATACGCAGTTGGAAGTTATCTTTTGAAACCTGAGTATTTAAGATTCTTATAAGGAAAATAATCAAATTCAAACATTTTTTTGTTCTTCATTCTTACTTTTTATTTTTTCAATTGCGTTTTGAAAAGGAATGACTTTATTTGTTCTAAATCACATTTGTGAAAAATAGTTACACGTTTTCTAAATTTTGTAAGTAAAAAATTAGTTAGGATTGGTAGATTTATTAATTTATATATATTATTTTGGAGCAATGTTTTAAAGTACTATTTATTTGTAGTTAAAAAGTGATTCTATGTGTTGTTTATTTATTTATCAAATTACGATTTAAAATTTTTTGTATTCGTTGAGCGTATTGCATTTTTTAAGCATATATTTTGAAGTAAATCTTTCTAATTTAATGTGCATCTTTTAACAGTTCATTGAATTAAGTGGAATAAACTCTAGAAATTGATGATTTGCCTTGAACAAGATTGTTATACGTAAACGTGAATTCAGTTATTCAATACATATGTATTAAACAATACTAAATAATTGTAAAAATTTTACAGTAACTACACCATTTTCGGCGAACCCATTCGCACCGGTGACGCCACCGCCGCGTCCCTCCATCAACCAGATTCGGCAGGATCCTTGGACTTCTACGGCTGTCGGTGCCACTTCGACACCGACGCCAACGGCCACGGCGAATCCGTTCCTCTCGTAGCCGAGTAGCTGTCGTAGCTACAACAGCAACCCGAGTTGTCGGCTTGCGTCCAGAGCAGTATAACAAATTGTGCGTTCAATGAGAACGGAAGAAAGAGGACACACAAACACGCGTACGAGATATAATTAAATTTTTTGTAAAACAAAGCCCTGTGCGGTATAAACTGATGATTCATAGACTTTTTCGCAAATACATCGACTGCAAGATGCGAGGAATTTTTGCAGTGACTCGCAGTCCTAAATTAAATGATTTAAAAGCGATGCGAGGACAAAAGAAAATGGGAAAAAAGGAATCAGAGAACGAAAAATCTAAAATTACTGCGCATTTTACCTTGGAACGCTTTGAGATCCGAATAATACAAAGATAGATTTTATACTTACTCCTTTTTCATATATGTAAAACATATTTTTCGAGTAACCGAGAGTAAACGGCGGCGAACATTACGAAGGAAGTACTTTCTTTTGTAGTGCGATTATTATGTATAATGTCCTGAGACAAAATTTTGAAATAACAAAACGAAATGAAGTTTGGGTGGAAGAAATTAAGCATGTATGAACATGCTTTTGAATTATTATATCGAACAGGGTTTGTTTTTTTCTTTTTTTTTTTAAGAAACGCTAAAAAGACTTGCTCGACACTTGAGCACTAAGGAGTTTGATAATTTTATGAACTAACGACTCCTAAAGAAAAAAATTGTGCAAAAATAAACTTTTCTTTTTCATTAGGTTAGCACACATAAGCAAAGTTCTTTAGTTAAATGACACGGAAAATAGCCTAAGAATACTGATTTAACATCGTCGAAAGCAAATAAAAAGTCCTAATAATTTTTTTACTTCTTTTAGAGAAAGAAAATTTTTTTTCTCTATTAAGCAGTAACTGGTCATTTGGCTTGAAGTGTCGGTGAAGGATAATGTGTAAGTGCAGCGGTCAAGGTATAAAACAATTCTTACGATTTATCTATAGTTTCGTAAGAAATTTTCAATAAAAAATTTATTTTATTTTACTTCTTATTAAGACAAACACTAGGCGCTTTTGCGCAACAAACAAGTACCAATAAATGAATTTAGACCTGTCATATACTTTTTCGTTAACATTTACAGGTCATAACGTTAGAAAGGAAATGTAATGTAAATAAGAATAATCGAGCGGCCTTTTAATTTTACCAACTGTCGCTTTATACATTAGTATATTTTATTTTATTATATTGTATTATTACGATATTTTATGTGTAAAAAAATTAAATGGCTACCGTCAAAGCGCCCTTAAACAAATTTTACTGTGCAAAATGGTAATGTTTGAATGTGAGAATTGTATTTTTCTGAAATAGTTAGCACCCACGCTATGCATGCATACTTTGAGTGCTTTAATATAGTTGTTTAATGTGCTCGATTATAAAAGCAATGAATTTTCGTAGTTGCCTTTAAATTAGTCGTTGCAAACAACATGGATATTTAATTGGAATCAAATATTTTGAATGAATCATTGTAAAAATTAAATTCGCAAACTAGATTTTTATATTTTAAATTGCGAAAATTGTTATGATTAACTTGAATATATATATATCGGATTTAATTTTAAGCGAAAACTTAAAAAATCATTTAATTCGTGATTTTTATTGAATAATTAATTTGTTAATTGAACAATTAAAGATCCTTTGTACATTAATGATTTTTTTATTTTTTTTTCATTTGAATTGGCCCTTTCCTATTTATAATTTTAATTCAACTACAGTCGTAGGTAAAGAAAATCAACAATTAATTAAATTCGCTATGATTTATAACAACAACAATTGTTTTCAACAGTTTAGAACGTATAGTCATCGGTTCTTCGAGTATAAGCATTTATTATTTCCGTGGTATTGAGCCTGTGGAATAAAAAGATAATGTCATTTCATGAAGAAATTTTTATTTCTGCATATACATAAATTTAATTTGTTTATCAAAATTGACTAATTTACTTTGAATATTGATTGATGTGTTTATTCATATTAAGATTTAATTTCAGGTTGAAATTCCTGCAAGCTTGGAAGAGCATCTACAAATTTTATTGAAATGATTTTTGCATGTAATGTTTACGGAATTAAGTATTTTCAGTTCCTCTTTATTCTGTATTTAAGCACTTAAACGTTATTTAGAAATGTGTAGGCAAAGGTTATGGAATTACATGATTAATTTTCTTTATTTTATACTCTATATTTAATGCATCTTGTTGAACATTAAATCTGCTCTGCGAACAATGAAAAGTGTCGTCATTGCATACCATCGTGAAACAGTATCGAGACGAAAGATGTTGTGAAAATGATTCTAAAACTTGAAAAAATTTTCTTAAATTATTAAATATTTTAGTAGATCATGTATTGTACACCTATTCCTAATATCATTATTACTACTGCAAACCATTATTATTACTATGTAATATTATGTTATTAATATTATGATGTAAAAAAATTTTAAGTTTATTCTTCACATAGATATACTTTTTTCTTTTTATCCTCATTTATAATTATAATTTAGAAAGCTAAGTATGATGGGTTTAATTTAATTGAATATTTGATTGCTTGATAATTATGCAAATAAAATCAAAAATTTATATATTTAGTTAATTTCCTGGTTTATTCTTTTTCATTGTCTTTGTCATTGACCTAATGGTTGCATCATTTTTCATTTTGAAACATCCATTTTTATTAAAAGCAAGTAAATGTTTTTTAGTTTCTTTTGATTTATTTTAAAGTAGTAAAAAGTTGATTGATGTGCTTTCATGTTTGGCTTATCAATGAATCTCTGCAGTATTTTATTTTTAGTTTTTTATTTATACATTTTAATTATTATTACAAAGATGAAGTTATAGAAAAACTTATTATTATTAAATGAAAGTAACATTAATATTTTACAAAATATTTTGTGTCAAGACAAGTGCTTTGTTTTAAAGAAAATAATAAAATGCAATGTTTATAATAAAAAGTATATTGCAAAAGATACTGTGTATCAAACAAATTATAAAGATTCTACTTAAGTGATCTTACTCTAGTGCTTAAAAATTAATTCGTGTAGTAATTATTATATATTTTTCATACAAAAAAATTTAATTATTATACATATATGAAATAAAGGCTGGCAAAATTACTGCCATTATCGAGTCTTACCGACTCTATTGATGTAAAAAATTCTATACATAATATATGGAATAGCTTTTAACAAATATCACATTTTTTTTTATAAATTAGTATGTAAATAAAATAAGTTCCATTTCTTATTAAAAATTACTATTACTTTTAATGTTTACAAAATACTCTCATAATTCTATAATACATAAAAAAATTTAATTAAAATCTTGAAAGATATAAAAAACGATTAAAAATAAATTTTGTATGAAAACTAAAAATATTATATAATAATCTTTGACGTCAATAAAATAATACCATTAAAGCAGGCTTACTATTGCGAGAAATTTTTATAAATAGTACAAAAGAATGAAAAATGATATGTATGATATTCTAGTATGAGCTTAGCGATAAATAAATACAAATATGATAATAAGTCTTATTTAATTTCTTATAAAATAATTTTGAATAATTAACATTACATAAAAACTTACGTTTACAATGTTTTATCACATCTACAAACTGATTTTGTAATACTTGCCAAGAGTGCTTCAGTTAAACTAATTTCACTCAAAAAAAGGTTAATTTACAAAAATAACTTAATTTTCTAAAATTGCATTTAGTTATAAATTTTTGATTTGTTTTTCGTTAACGATGGTTTCTCAAACTTTTACAATTTTTATGTGTGTAACTGTTAACATTAGAGTACATTTTATTATAATGTACTATTAAAGAGCACATTTTACTACAATGTACTTATAAAAACAATTATTTTAATGCTAATATTATAAAATCAAAATACATCATGACCCTACAATCATTTTAATATTCATATATATTAACCAAGCAGATATAAAAATATCTAAACTTAAAAAGTTTTTAATAGATTAAAACTATCAGTGTTAAAAACTTCTTATTCTATACATATATCTCAAGTCTTCATTTTATACTATTTAAAATTAATCTGTACTCTTCTCTTTAACATCTCCTTAAGCACTATTAGTTTAAAAAATTATTTGTTAATATAAAATTTACACTAACACTAATAGTTTTTAAAAATGCTTTGACCTGGGTATTTTAATTAAAATGTCTAAACAGTCTTTTACAAAGATGCATCTGTAGATGAAGTAACTGGAGTGTTTGGAAGAAAGTACGAGCGTACTTGAGCATGTAACTTTGCAATTTCAGTATCTTCTTTTTCTAAAGACCTAATAAGTTGTGCAAATTGCACAGCACCTAAAAATCAATTTTAATATTTGATAAATAGTTTTTTAAACTTTTCAAATTGATAAATACTGCAGAACAACTTAAGTACCTTCTCTCCCTTCGGGAAATCCATATTTTTTAATAACTTCCATTTGTATCTGCATCACAGTTGGAAAAACAAATTGCATCGTTTTAAGCATTTCATTTCCAGAAGTTTCCTTAGCAGCAGCAAGTTTTTGTATGTTTTCTGGGGCCTCCAATGCCGTTAAAACGTCCGCCAATGCAACTACGAATATATTGAATATTAGAATTAAAGAATCGTCAACAATTTAAGCGCGTTTTACTTACCTTTTGCAGCTTCTGCTGTAAAGTTTGTAGTTGTCATTTTATGCTTATTTTTTTATAAACAAATTTGCGGATTTATTAATGAGTTTTATTTTATCTTAGGTTTTTTTTAAACCTGTAATTTTAGGCAAGGAATGTCAAAACGATTGTTTACTCGTCAGTGATTTTGTTTTTATAAAGCTAACCTATTTTCTCCGTTTAGTAAAAAAACGTTTTCCTTCCAGACTTTACTCGTGCTTTTTTAAAAGTTATTACAATTTAATCCAAACTATTTAACTGTGTATTTAAATGAATTTTTGTAAAAGTTTTAAAGTTTTGTTTTAAATACACAGAGCATAAACCTTATTTGAAAATTGTTAGGTAAACTATTTATAGATATAGTTATATGTGTGTCTACTCTACTAATGCCAACTCAAACCTAAAGGATCAGCTGTGTTCGGATGTTCCTCAATTTGGTAGGCTAAAATTTATGGCGGAAAATTTTAAATTAGTTTATTAAATAATCATTTGAATAATTATATTTTTTTAGAAAGTAAATAGCTTAATAATAAATTATTTAATCCGTATTATTTAAATTATTTAATCCAATAGTAATAATTAATTAGACAAAAAATAGTAATAAAAACATTTTATTTTGTACAAACTTAGTTTAACTTAACACTATGTCATAAATCCTTATTCAGATTTTTTCTCTACTTTATCTTTTAGAAGTTTCTCAATGCTTAATCGTATTGGCTTATATTGTGTTTGATCCACATTTTCCTGTTCTTCATTTTCATTCTGTTCTTCTGCAAGAAACTTCTTAATATTAATTTCTCTTCTAAGTCTAGTTTCTGATTTTGATTGAGCTAGTTTTATAGCTTCTTGTTTCTTTTGCAACCCAGCTTCGAATTTTCTTTCAAATTGCTTGACTGCCTTATCATATATTTCAGCTTCAGGAACACCTTCCTGCAAGTGAACAAAAATTAAACATAAAATTAACTATAAATAAATAACTGATATGTATACCTTTTCCAATTGCTTGTAGATTGTTATGAATTGTTCAGTTTTTGATACTGCATTTGCATCGAATAAATTTACTGTTGAAAAATGTTTGAAGTCTTTATGGAATCTCCTGGAATTTATTATAAATATTACTTTTCATGATTAAAAAATGAAATGTTAAATAAATAAAATAAGTTTGGTTATAAAAGCAGTACCAAATTTATAAAAGCAAATTAAAATATTTTAAATGTGGAGCATTATATAATATACATATATGTTTAGTTTTTACAAAAAATACATAGGCATACAAAGAAATAAATGTAAACATCAACAGAAATAAAGGTAAAAGTAATCTCTTAGTTTTATCAGAATTTTGCTGATAAAATTATAATATAATAATCTTACGCTCTAATTAAATCCTCTGGATAAAATATCTTTCTCACAGGAGCTTGTGAACCAGGTCTGTCAAATCGTGGTTCATATTTTGGAGGAAAAGCGTTGTATATATCTAACCACATTGGCCTATTTTCCTGTTTTATAGCTCCAGCCTTAATTAAAGAGCACATTCTAAAATATAATAGGATAGAATAAATTTGCTCTGTTATGAATAAAAATTAAAATATAAAATTTTGTTAACTTCAAATTTGTTTACCTTGTATAGATTGTTCCTACTTTTTCTAATCTACTTTGGGCCATTTTCACTGATAATAGTTGTTATTTCACTTGCAGTGGAATAACGTTAAGAAAATTGCTGAATTATTTACTTTTTATGTGAAAAATAAACTAACACTATAATACTTTAAAAACAAATCAACAAAACGCAAGCTTTAACATTTGTGCACTTTGTTGTTAAGTACCTTATGTACCAATAAAATTATTAGTAAACTCTTTAGCAGAAGGTGACCAAAAAATGTGTGTTTACAATTAGAAGTTGAGGTTATAACATAATTTAGAAATTGAGCATGCGTGTAAAAGATGCCGCTACTAGTAGAACAATAAACTGCATGGCGGGACTTTTGAATTTTTTTAATTTAAGCATTTTAAAATTTCTGTGAGATTACATATTATCTAATTCGATGTTTATTTAAATAAATTTATTCGTTTTATCTTCATCTATTTT
The DNA here is from genome assembly GCA_900474335.1 of Ormyrus nitidulus. Taxonomy (NCBI): domain Eukaryota; kingdom Metazoa; phylum Arthropoda; class Insecta; order Hymenoptera; family Ormyridae; genus Ormyrus; species Ormyrus nitidulus. The sequence continues at coordinate 107,594 of UCOL01000105.1, forward strand.
GAATCAGTTTTGATAACGGAAGAGAAATTATAGCGTAAATAGAGAAACTAAAGATAAATAGAGATAACCGAACGATTAACATTTCGTTCCCCTTGAAACCCAATTTCAAAACCCAGAGTTGCCCAGAAAAAAAACTTCATAACTGTAGGCAATTTCCTCCTATCAACAATCATAGCGCGCCCAATCAGCGCCCAGTTTTACCTCCAACTGCAAAACACGTGCGCGATAATATTCCATCCGATTTCCGCAGCCATCGAGCATAGCCGCGAGTACCATTTTCCCGCGGACTTGCTCCCGGCAGCAGCAGCAGCAGCAGCCGAGATTGAGACACGCGCCGAGCGGTTTATCAGGCCGCAGAATTTGTTTTATCGAGTCGCTGGCGAGGCGCGGCAGGCCGGTTTAACGCACGCGAAAACCGTGTACCCGCTATATGTTAACGATGCATGGCACGTATATATAATGGGGTTTTAATGCGAGAGAGATATCGAGGAACTCGTCGACGCGAGAGAGCTGTTTTCCGCGCGAGTTGCGACAGGCTCCTTGCCTGGAATTTAGATTTATGCGCTGATCTCGCGCCTTGATATTTTTGGCTCCGGCTCGTTTGTTACTTCTTAATTAAAGTTTTGACGTTTAGTGAGCGGGAAAATATTGGAGAAGTGTTTTATAATTAGGCTTTCGTGTTGTTAGGCATTTCGTGGAGATGCAGTGGGCTTGAGGATAATGAGGTCGTTAGGAAATATAAACAATTTTACTGCCTCGTAAATTTTAAATCTTTAAATTTTAATGGCTATCATTTCATCATTTTATATCAATGTAATAACGCAATTTCATACGAATAAATAGGTATTAATTGTCTTGCAACTAGTTGAAAATACCACAAGTTACATAACATCCCTTCTTTAAACATTTATATATTTAATTTCACTGCAAATCATTCCCATGCAAAACTGCGTTCTATCAATAAACAATATAACGATTCCGCGAAAAAGTGATCAGCAATTTTCCAGGAACCGCCGGCGCAAAAATTAATTTTCCTCGCGCAACGGCAAAACAATGTGAATAACGAAAAATTCAATTTTTTTTTCTCGCTACACCGGTTGATTAATTAAAAGCGCGCGTTTGGAAATGGAGGAAATTAATTTGGATTATTACGAGTAAATTAATACTTCTGGCGGAGTGAGTTTCGGTTGAGTAAATTTGTACGGTTTAAATTGTAGTTATAGTACCGAAAATTTGTATAACTAGTGGTTATTCAATTTAGAGGAATAATAAAAATAGCAATAAAATCCCGTTTCGTGTATTCAAATTAGTCAATTTTATTACCGGGAAATTAGTTCGTGCACATTTTATTACCTCGTAGAACGAGCCGAAACTCTGCATAAAATAACCCAAAGTGTCTCAATACCCACCGAACCTCTTGCTTATCGCGCAAAATTCGAAACACAAAGCCGATCTCGGTCCTCCCCGAAAAACGTCCCTTCATATATCCTTCCGTCACCCTCGGCGCTTATCCTCGCGCAACAACCGCGGTCATATCTCTCACGCAATACCTGAGCCTCCCCCCGCGTATATATATATACAATAAAGCGCGCCCGATGCGCGTGTGCCTCGTATAAAACGATTAAAGGTTCGACGCCGCGGCGACGACTCTATAAATGCGCCGGGTAATTTACGAGCCGCGGCGCGGCGGCTTCCTTCTTTTTCCCCTTTGTCATGGCCTGTTACACCTAGAGCTCGCGGAGTGAGCTCTGCCCCTCCATTGTGCGCCGGGGCAGAGGAGAGCGCCGTTTCGTCACGAGGTTTGGGCGGTCGTACGTGTTATACGTATTAGAGGAAAAGCTGCGTTTCGCGGGAGCGGGCCGCTTTTCCCGCGGCACAAAGAGCTGCGATGAGTGGGCGCGGCTCGGGGGGGGCTTGCTTTTTCGGCTTTTCTTCTGAGCGGCTTTTCGTTTTTTTTTTTCTTTTTGAGTGGAATGCGGGAAAAGTGGGAGGCGGCCGAGTGACGGAGGGTAATTTGCGGTTCTTTCGGTGAATGAAGATAATTCTGTACATTAGAGTAAATTACTTTTAATTTACTATAATGTACTGATTTGATCATTTTGATAAAATATAAAATTGCGCAACATTAATAATTTTATGCAACACTGTCTACTTACTCAATAAGCCTATTAAAAAAAAATTAGATCAATAACAAAAAAAAACTAAGGATAGATATCGCCTACAGTTACAATATACCATATCTCACTGGAACATTGTCCTATTAGCAAAAGCATTCTATTTTCTTCGACTCCTTAATAGCTCGCGTCTTAATACCTCCTCCCGCCGCTTCGGTGCAAAGCCCAACATTCGATCGGCTTTCATCCGCGCAGCAGCATAATCGACGATAATTCCGGCGCGCGGGCCGAGATTCTTTCTCCGCTCCGCGAGAGGCTCGATATCACCGGCCGATATAATGACGCACAGCGCTCTCGGCGCGCGTTGCGCAATCGCGTTTCCGTCTCTGCAGCGACGATTGTCCCGCGCGCGTCGAGCGCTGTTTAATTGAGCTACGAGACCTGATTAGCCCGCAATTGTGGCAATATTCCATCCGAGAGCGCGGCGGCGGCGGCTTGTTGATAATTAGGGAAAACGCAGCTCGGCGCGCTGATTGATTTATCGATTTCGCAATAATGCCGCGCGGCGTCGAGCCGCGTAATGGTCGTGTGGCGCTGATTGAAGCCTGCGCGCGAAATTGATTGATCGAGGCTGAGAAACCTAACTGGCAAGCGGAGTGTCATTGTGGCTTGGGCAACTCTAATGGGAATTCGAGTGTCCTGCAAATTGATGAAATAATATCGAGTTATAGCCGAGTGCGGGTTATTATGATAAGAAGGAAAGTACAGAAATTATTCGTTGCTTCTTACGAGGATACCGTGAAATTTCGATTACATTACCTTTTACGAAGCTACCGGGTATACATGCACTCACTTGCCAATGCAAATGCACCTATGCATATAAACGAAAGAGATATAAGATTAAAAAAGATTTTTTACGAAATTACTTGGATTATCAAAAGTGAAAGGATTAAATTGTCAACCGTGTCATAAACTTTTAAACAAAACAGACAACCAAAGCACTAATACACTTTCCCTTCCGAAATAAAGGATACAACCCCTGGTGTGTTCGGCACCCTCTCATCGCGAAAGCACGGCCTTATAAAAAAAATACCGCTACACCAGTAATCCTCGGTAAAGTCTTTAAGAAGACCTGCTCAGAAAGCGATACTCCAAGCTTCGGGCGCGGGCAAAAATCGGGGCGGCGGCGAAGTTTAACCTCCGGCGTGGACGACACAAAAACTCATGTCAGCGTCTCTTGGCCGTGAGCATATCGCGCGTATATAGATATATAGAGGGACAATCGGCCGGCTAAACCATACAAAATTGTCTGGGCTTAGCTCTCGCGGAGAGTATCCTGTTCGTCGGCCGGCGCTCGTTCGCGAATCCGATATATACGAAACTTGAAATTCTCCCGCGAGAGACGACGGAAGAGATCTTCCCCCCCTCCCCCCTCCCGCGCGACGGCAGACGCACTTATCGAATTACCCTTCGTATGGCTCTTCGGCCGTTGGGCGCCTCTGGGATAATAACCGACGATCGGAGATTCGGGCACGCCTGGCTGCTCCACGTCAAAATATTTTCC